>JAMZEH010000055.1:16850000-16882500 GCA_024699665.1 Ostrea denselamellosa
ACAGGCCACATTTTTGTACTCAACTGATTTGCTATTTCACAGGTAGATTCATTATTGAGAGGCAGAACCCTATTGAGGTCAAGGTCACCATGAGGGATCATAAAAAAGTTCGTAGACACTTTATAGGCCACATTTTTGCTCGATTGATTTGATTCTTCATATGTAGCTTTGTTATCAAGAGAAAGAAAACCCTTTTGAGTTTAGAATCAAAATGTCAAAAGTCAAGGTCACTATGGAACTTTTTAGCGAAAGCTTGTAGACAATCATTGTGAAATGTTTTATTGGGATGTTAATTTTTTCTTTGATTACTAATGCATAACTGGATATATTGGATGTGTGTACTGTGCAGGGCTAGTGAAGCTCTTCTTGGTTTACCAATTTTTTTTTTAATTATATTAAATATGGCTGACAGTATGATGAAAATTTTACAGTGGTGGGTGTATTTTTTTTTATTGGTGGGGGAGAGGGATAAACAAGCAAATTTCCAAAAGAAAAAACATAAGTCTAATAGCAAGCACCAAAACAATAGTCAGCAAAGTAATTTGAAATCAACTGAAAACAACACACAAATGTAAAACATTGAATATTACATTAGTGTGTCTGACATTGAAAAGTTTATGTATAAACTCAGTGGTGAAAGTCCTGTAAAATGGGAATATAATTAAAGCTTAAATGGAGTGTCACTTATTGAGGGTCTCATCTGTTGCCCTCTTGCAGTAGAACAGATGATGATTAATTAGTTGATTAATTAGAGTTTAACACCCTTTTAAAAATCTGATGTTACTCATATTAAAAGATGTTACTAGACCTAATTATTTTAAGATTTCGTATGAAAGACCCACAACTTTCATTTCCATTCTTGGTGAATTAAAGTGCTATCTGTTATAATGACTGTAGCCTGGAACTGAACTGGGGTGACCTGCACACAGTGAGATTAAAGAACTGTATATTTACATACATACATACATACTTACATTTAAAGCATACAACCTCTATATTATGATAGAATGTTTAACAAGTTATATGATCTACTTCAACCTTCAAAGTAATCTGTCTGTGATATTACAATTATGGTATGCTCCTTATTTTAATGCACACTATAGACAGATGATTGCAAGTCAAGTAGTATGGCATGTTGTCTGATAATCCAACTATTGTGTGTTTGATTCCCACTGGAAACTTCTTATTTTTCTCAATGTTTTATTTTGAGAAAATCCAGTTTTGGAAAAAGAAACTGTGAAGACTAGCATAGACACTGGCTTCATTTTGGCTGCACTATTTCTTTATATGGATTGGTTGTATTTTGTTTAACATCCCACTCAAGAATCTTTCACTCATGTCACCATTGTTGGTGAAGTGCAGCAAAATTTAGGCCTATGCTTGGCACTTATGGCCATATAGCAGGGAGGGATCTGTATCATGCCACACCTGCTGTGACACAGGGCCTAGGTTTTTATGGTCTCATTTGAAGGACAAAGGGTATTGAGGACCTATTCTGACTGGGATTTTCATGAAAATAATTGTTTATGATATGCATGACTAAATATATTTTCAGTTAATGCAGCAAGTGCCCTTAAACAAACAATTGAGAGCTCGTATTATTAATTTTTTTTTTCTGATAAGCTTGTAGAGAGAATACAATTTTTCATATTGTGGTATAGATACTGATATTCTCATCAATAACAGTTATAAGCAAAACTGCTTCTACTGATTTAAACAAATTTAAATGTGCTATACTTTGCAGAATATTTTTTTTTTTTTGTCCAATATGTGGCATTGTTTATTTTTTTGAAAATTAGAATTCCAAAGTAGTGCAAAATTGTTTTGCTTTTAATGACAACTCTTTGGAGAATTCATCTTTATATGGTGAATCAAAGTATTTGGCAATTAGTTATTAATTAGGGGGTGGGTGGGACTTTTTATTTTGTCATATATGAAACATTCAGTTCAAGTGTATAAATTTTGGTTGCAAGGGCATAACATACATGAACAAGCACTTGTATTATACTTTATGACCTGCAATTAGTATTCAGTTTTATTGAAATAAAGGAAGAGTATTTAAATTCATATATTTTTTTTACTGTAGAATTCAAAGTATGAACTTTTTTTTTACAATGATAGTGTTATTCAGTAATTACATGCGACACACATTGTGACAGGTTAGTGTTTTGGTCCTAGAACCTCTTGCCGTCAGATAAGATTAAAACTATTCAATTGCCAGCATTAAATCATGTAAATTTAATCTTAATATGACAGCAACTGGTGTTTGTTTAATTCCTTGACCTTAAAACGTAATCCTCATGCTGTTGACAACACAGAAAATGTCTGTCTCTTTTGAATAAGCCCAATTGATTTTTTTCTTTGTATTGTGTTATTTCCTGAACAGCTCCAATGACTGTATAGTCTTGTTCAAAAGACACTTGGTGGACAGTATATCCATTTTCTTTCTACTTCGGTTCCTAAGCTTTGGTAGACATTGAGCTAAACCTGACATTCCCTTCTCAAACAGAGTGGAATCGCCTACAGTTATTGACCTGTCTGCTAACTTTGACCTGGTGACCCCACATGTACAAATACATATGAAATGCTGTATCTGTACAGGATATTTTTAATCATCATTACTGACATTTTTTGGTTGAATTTGTTCACTGTACTGAACCAGACATACCACTGCAGTAATTTGCATAAATGAAGCATACTTGGATGATATTGAGTGAGCTAATTTGCATGTAGAACACTTGTGGTTTTTGTAATATGCATAAAACAGCTGATTTCATGGAGCGGTGAATATTGTGGGAGAATGTACTTAAGAGTTTGATTCTGTTTTGGAGTGCTGGAGGTATGCAACACAGGTAAATGCATGTCATTTCCATTCCAGTGACTTGTCCTAGGAGGAATGTCAGTCTGGTCATGATTTCAGTATTGTTTATGAAAAACAAAAGCTTTCCGGTTCTTTTTCAGCAGTTGGATACAGTTTGAAATTATTCATTAAATTGATTTGAGTAAGTGAAAATGATATTTTGTAATTACCAACAAAATGATCTTTAAAAGAGAGATGTATCTTTTATGTAATCAAATAGTATGTAAACAATCTTGCTATCTACATGAAGATAAATAAACAGAATTGGGTCAGCAGACAATTGGTCAATAGTTAAGCCCTCATTCTCCATATTATTCATAGTATTTGTCATATACTGCACAAAGCACTTGTACAATATCATCTGTCAAAATTCTCGGTTCTAAAATATATTATTGAGCATAAGACGATATGTTATTGAGCATGTAGACTTTTAAAGGAAAAGAAAAAGATTTTCTATTACCCTTTAAACGACACATACCAGTATTTTTTTTGTTTTGTTTTGTTTTGTTTTTTGTTTTTGTTGTTGTCTTTTTTTGGGGGGGGGGGTTGTTTTGTCTCTGCATATTGTTTACAGTTTTAAAAATGTAAATTCTGTTCTGAATGTCTGGAGTGTAATGATGTTATACACTGGAAAATGGATGTACACATGCCAGAACCTCATACACTTACCTGTGGTCAATAATACAGACTGCTGGGCTGCACCACAGACTCAAGAAAAAGTAATCTACCTTATTTTTTGGTCCACTACATTTGTGTAAACTGCTGACATGCAGATTTTGGTGGTACAATGTGTATTATTTGAAAAGAATTGTGGTATAATGGATGTTCTAAAGAAGCCAGATGTCATTCTTTCCGTTTCTTTTTAGGAGTGATGGTTTTGATTTTCTGATTGACTGATACAAATGTAAATTTTTTTTATCAGTAATAACATCACCTCATGTTTTAGAAATATTTCATCGTGTGATATCCTGATTTTAAAAGTCTGTAATATTGCTGCAGGTTTTTAAACTGTATAGAATACTGTAGTTTTTCATGAAATTATAGCCCCAGACCAAGGGCATAGGTAGTGATGGTAAGTGCTCTTTTTGAAACAGTGCAAACCTCAAACTTTCTTTGCAATTGATGTTGGTTAAATTTCATGAATTTTTTTTTTGTCTACATATATTAATATGTTTTGATGGAGATGAACCTTTGTGGCTTCAATTTGGTTTGTTAGTAGATATTGACACTGTAATACTCGTTATATGTATGTATATTGTAGGCAGGACCAATGAAATTTACATTTCGCTAGTATACATACACTGTACCAGTCAGTGGGAATACATATTTTAATATGGTGCATTTTCAGGGATGGAGAACATATTGGCTATATTTATAAATTTAGAGAGGATAACTTACATTTCTGGAACCGTAAACTCTCCATGGTCATGGGTCATATCATTAAGGCATGTCTTAACGTAATCGATATGTAACTTCAACATCTAAATATTAGCAATTTCTGCATAATTGACTTTGCTCATTATGCAAATGACTCATCCTTCCATTGTATTTATCTCCCCTTTCTAGACAGTCATTGCTAAAATTGTTTTGTACATGTTATGCTTCATGCAAAACAAAACAACTGTTGTCCACAGACTCATTCAATGACTGTGTGATATTTATATTAGCAGTACATATTTAGCATTAATGGTGATTGTTACGGGATACTTTAAACGCCCAGATAATAAAAACTATTCAAAGCCTATGTCAACAAGATTGAAGGTACATATACATGAAGGACTAATGTTTACTATTTTTATGACCCCAGAATTAAAGGTTCAGGAGCATATAGTAATTGGTCTGTCTGTCTATGGCAAAAAACTTTAACCTTGGATAGATCTTTTTCACTAATTAAGAGGTAGACCTTGCATATTTGGTATGTGTATTCCCTGTAGCAAGAACTTTCCATTGACACAAAGTCTTTGACCTGGTGACCTTTATGTTGACCTGGGTTGACCAACTTTTAGATAATTCGAATATAAGTCATATCTTTTAAATCGTAAGTGATACAGCTTTTTTATTTAGCATGTGCATTTCTTGTGAGAAGACCTTTTTGACAATATCATATTTGATGACTTTATGACCTTGATATTGACCTAGTTTTTGGAAATTTTGATAAAAATTTTAAACTTGGTCATAGTTTTTACAACAAAAGAGGTAAACCTTTCATATTTAGAATGTGTATTCCTTGTGTCAAGACCTTTCCATTGACACCAAACGTTTGACCTGGTGACTTTTACAAATCTTACAGTTCCACTTTGTTGTAATCCAGGGGCACTGAATCAGTGTTTCACAAAAAAACGTCTTGTTCATATTTCATTAGTGAAGATTGATGATTTTTAGAGTTAGCAATGGCATAGAAATCATATTCATTGAGGCTATTAAAGGACCATTTTGGGTTGATGAATTGAGGTGTCAACTTATAATAAAAATTGAATTTTCCTCATCAAAGAAATATGAATGTTATATTATCAAGAAAACACACCAAATTCATCCTATACATGTGATGTCTCAGTGACAAACATTATTTAAAGATGCTACAATGGCCGATGGATGATTGAAATGATGTGAACAATGAAAATCAAGGTCATAATAAGAAATGTAATGTTTACTTCTCGTTTAGAATTGCACAGGGAACATTTCATTTTTGCATTAGAAATGGTGTGTTTAAAATAGCCTATGGAGATAAAGAAAATTAAAGAATTGGTGTATTCTTGACCAGGCCACATATATACTACAGAGAAATATTAAATGCTTATACATTACTTTAAGGTTGCTTATAACATGTTCTGATCTTGACTGAAGGTCAATGGGTAATATCAAGGTCACTTGAGAAAGATAGAATTTTGTTTCAACAATATCAGACACATTGGAGGCCCACAAAGTTTCCCTTTGACAATTTGGGATGTGTCATGATTCTATTCCAGCAACATCCAAGTTTGTTTGGTGAAAAATATGTCATTCTATTTAAGCTGCATCTTTATATTGTTGAAACATTGTGTTAGCTCTTGACGCTAGTCTTCAAGCTAAAATAAAATATATGTGTGTTTATGGTTTCCTGATCCTTATCCTTAATAGCCTGTTTTTGCCACAGACCCTAAGTATTTTATTGATGATATATATATATATATATATATATATATATATTAAATAAAAATCCTAAATTTTCTTTTTGTGTTTGAGTTGCTCTGATTTTCATTTTGACTACTACAGATCTTCAGAATGTCTGAAAAGTATTTGTAATATATGTAGACCAGTATTCAAAGCATATCAAAAACAATCAAATGAAATGTTTTGATAAAATGTTTTACCTACCTACAGTACCTAGTTTTGGGGTGAGGGTGAGGAGTGAAATAGGAAACAAACATATTTTATTTTGGCCTCAGTGTGAATTGTAACATACATGTGATACAGTCCACGAAATTGCATGGGATTGGCATGGGTGTCAAAATTTTTTAACAAAATTTTTTTAACATATAAAACATAAAACAAACATTATCAACCCTAAATTTTCCTTTGGAAATTGAAAAGTAATTTAATTTTACTTTGATAAAAATTTATCTAAATTGCAAATGTTTCTATTCAGTATCATCATCATATAATATCTTTTGTAATAATAATAGTTGTGTATTAGGCTGTTTATTAACGTACTTTTCTCAGTTAATTAGCAAGTCTCTTCGTAATTGCAGTACTTGTATTTTTACCTTGAGTTGTCATGGGAGACCAGAGGTTTGAGAGCAAGAAGGTAGCTCAACATATAGGCATACTACATTCTTTTATTTTAAAAGCATGTACTATATTGGAAGCTCTTAATTACCGTATATCAGCTATTAAATATAGCCCTGTACTTAACATATACAAGCTGATCATCGATGCGTGTCTAATTGGGTCAATTGGCCTTGAGTAAATTCAAAATCCTGTTGAAAGGTCAAATTCTTGGAATGACTGGGGCTTTTGTATACAATGTATTGTGGCCATTGACTCATGGCATTGGTTTAAATTAAACTAAAATTTGTGATAGATACTTGATTAAAATTTCTCACCTCTGTCGGCGTGTGTTCGAATCTCGGCCGCGGCGTTATGTGAGCAAGTTTGCCAGTTTACTTGCGGAAGGTCGGTGGTCTCTTCCCAGTTACATTGTATCTGGGTTCTCTCCTCCACAAACAAAAACTGGACGCCACCAGATAACTGAAAAATTGTTAAGTGTGGCGGAAAGCAACAAATAATCGATCAATCAATCGGGAGCATATCTTCAAAGATCATTACATCCGAAGAGTTGAAGATATGGTATAGTTTTTATGTTCTTTGTCTCTCCATGTCAAAATACTTTCACATCAGCTATATATATTTATAATATAATTTAGGTGGTGCACTCTTATTGGCAAGGCTTTTGCAGAAGTGTTATATTTTGAAGACCAAATGTTGTCATGACATTAACCTTTGAATTTCTTGAACTTAAAGTAAGAGGACTTTGATATCTGTTGGTTGTTTACATTTCAACAAGACCTTCCAAGGGTGCAACATTGCTGTCTGACAGCATGATGCAATGTCTGCAGCCAGAAATTATGATGTAGTAGTGTAGTGGGAAAAAGTTATGTACATGTTTAAGTTTTTAATTGGTGAGTCAAAGGTCAAAATCTAGGACATCACAATTGCATCATAATTTTGAAACATAAAGTTGGACATGTACTCAGGTGTAAACTCTGGGAATTAATGGATGTGTGTTACTAGGTTTTTCATTATTTTTCTCCATTTAGGTTTCTTGAAATTCACACACACACACACACACACACATACACACACACACACATATATATATATATAATTTCTCATTCAAGATTTCTAATAGTACCCCTGTTCCACTGCATCTGCTCATCAGAGTATACTTTTACCACAAAATCCTGACTTGCTCTAATTTCCAGAAGACTGTCTATATAACTGCAGTTTTTTCATTTCCATACTAGTGTTATAATTAGATGGATTCCACCAGCAGTGTCAGGTAACTTATTTGGCAGAGTACATAATTAGAGAATTCAGGGAACCTGGATTTGAATCCTGGTCTGGTCTTTAGCATTTTTTCCTTCCTATTAAATTTGGTACATGAGACCAACCCCTGGAACTGAAAGGTAAAAATGTCTGATGGTGGGAAGTGAAGGGGGGGGGGGGGCAGTAAAAGTCCTGAATTAATGTCTTTAGAGTGTTATTTAAGACATATAAGGAAAGAGAGGTGTGGCTCAAACTGAATTGATGGTCAATGCAAGATAGTTCAGTTGGTAGGTCATATGACTAGAGAATTCAGGAAGCCAAGGTTCCAGTACTAAAAATGAATGTAATAGTTTTACTGGGGGGGGCTTCGAGCAACAGATGCTTCTATATGCTAAATGAAAATTTTGAGGAAAATGATGATGGGGATAATTGCTGTTACAAATTTAAAGATGAGGTAGCTGCAGATCTTTAAGAAGGGTTTGGTTTTTTTTGCCGTTTTCTTGCATCTTGTAACAGAAATACAGTTGAACTTTGGTATCTCGAACACCAATATCTTGAATACCATGGATATGCTTATATGATTCGGAAGTCCCAACCACTTATTCTTTGTGTATTTTACCCTCGATATATAAAATCCTCAGATATCTCAGTTTTTTCTCAGTCCCATCGAGTTCGAGATAACGAGATTTGACTGTAATACTAAATTTACAGTTAAAACGAGGCTTAGAAATAGTAATTTATGCAAAATAAGCCACTTTCATTTATTTGCAGTATCTGTGGATAAAATGGGCATATTGAGTGATTTGTTTATTGCTTCATGTTAGCAATGACAGTGTGTTTTCTGCACCACCTGTCTGCAGACAGTTGAACAGAAAAATTGGTATATAATGAGACCAGGTCTTTCCATTCGTTGTGGTACATGCAACAGGAATTGGCTACTATATGCTGTGCTACCATTAGGGGCAAACACATACTGTTTCTTTCAGCACTCTTGTCCTGGGGGCCAAACT
Organism: Ostrea denselamellosa; assembly: GCA_024699665.1. NCBI lineage: Eukaryota > Metazoa > Mollusca > Bivalvia > Ostreida > Ostreidae > Ostrea > Ostrea denselamellosa. The sequence continues at coordinate 16,858,896 of JAMZEH010000055.1, forward strand.
ACAATCATCAAATGGGGTACCAAGCTTAATCAGATGGTACCATCTTTGTGATACATAGCTGTAAACAGAATGGGGGGTGATAATTGCATTTGTAATTAAACAATGTGATTTTAAAATATGTTTAAGTGGAAACCAGCATTTGGAAAGAATGAATTTTTGTAATATAAATGATAGATATAACCATGAATTCAATATCATGTGCCTGGTTATGTCACAATATCTAAAACTTTGCAGAGATGAGGCAGTGAAGTCTATTTTGACTCCTTTCTGAAGCATTCATTCTCTAAAAAACAATTACAGGCAGACAGACTGCATTCAGAGAATTTGATAATCATCATGTGGAAAACCAGCTATATTTAAAAGCAGACATAATCAATTCTACATTTTGTAATTTAACAGGAGATGGAAGATTTTTATCAGAAAATGGACTAGAGTGTAACGATAGTCTAATGTCTTCATTATCAACAGTCGAAGTCTGTTTCTTGGCTGTGGTATTTGTCAAAAATCAACATTGGTCTTTCAAATTGTTGGAAGAACAGACACGAAACTCTCCTCTTTTCTTTTACTTTATTTAATTTAAGCACAAAGTTGCTTTGTGTAATTAAATCAAGTATTTCCTGTTCACTGTTTTCTTTTTTCAGGACTCATCATGAAATATGATTCATCATCTGTTTGTTGTTTTAATAACTTTGAATTGATGATTGCAATGGAATGTGGAAATATGTGCCTCTGGAATGTTATTAGGTACACAGGATGAAATTTTCACTTCAATCTCCCAAAAATATCAGCAACATGTTTTCAAATGCAAAAAATGTGTCTGTTGAGGTGAATGTCTCAAGTCAGTAATTCATGCAACTGATTATCCCTAATAATCAAAAAATTGCATTGACCTACAAAGAATCAAAATGATTTTTCTCAGTATTCAATAATATTTGTAGAGACTTTTTTCTAAGGTAACAGAGGCTGAAATAACAACTTGCATGTACCAGACTGTCTAAATAGAAATTCTTAATAGCTTGGTTAAAGTTGCATTAAGATGAAGTAAAAATTGGCTAAATGGTCTGTTCTTTTGTGACTGACAACGTAATAATAAAATTAATTTACTTTGTGCAGGAGAAAGAACATATGACAATCAGGAATGAGGAATCATATATTCTGTGTTCGGACAATGATTGAATTATACACCATAAATCACTGGGCATGCAATCGATGCAGTATATGCAAAGTGATATGTCGCATGTTAACTGCGTTGCTGAGTCATGGGTCTCTCAATCAACCTTGATCTAGTCGTGTATTGATTCATGTTAATGCATTCATAGATTTTGAAAGTATTCATTTTATTAATATTTGTTCATTGCCCATTGAGCTTTGAAGATATTTTTCTTTTGCTTCAGTTGAAAAACCAAAAAAAAAAAACCAAAAAAAACTGACAGTATAGATTTTTAATTGTCTGGAAGATATGCAGTGTCATTCATAATTGTTTGTCTGCTGGAACTATACAACAAGGTCTGCAAAGAAATTTGTTTTCTTATGAGATATCATGTCTCAATTTCTTGTGACTTGCACACAAAAAGCAGGAAGAATCTAAGACCCAGCCAAATGTGCCCACTTTTCTGTTTGATTTAGGAAATTTGTAGTTATATTAGTTGGCAACAAAATGAAGACGCACAATTTAGCTTTGTCTGACTGGCATCACCACCCATGACCATTGTTACAGGTTTCAGTACAGTAACTGGTCCCTTCTTCCATTGAAATAGATTTTTAATCATTTGAGGAGTGTCATTTTGCTACATTCATTAAATTTTTTATGGTAGTTTTTATTTTTATGTCATCAAAGTCACTCGGGTCACCTATTGCAATTCATTTGCATCCACCGTTTTGTGTGTGCTTTAACAATTTAACATTTTGAATTCTTCTTGATAATTACTATTCCAAGTCTTATCAATTTGGTATGAAACATCTTTGGGACAAGGGGGACATTAATTGTAAATTTCTGGACTCCTGCACCCCTGGGGCCTTAGGGACAGAGCAAAAACAGCCAAAAATTGACCAATTTTCAAAAATCTTCTCTAATAATGATAATGCATTGTCATTGTCAACAACTGCAATGCTGTAAGAAAAACTAATGCATAGTCATATAGAGCAGGAAAGCTTCTACCAAAATTGTAACATCATCGTCTTCATAATTGCGAAGTTACTGGATGACCATTTCTACACTTTCTTCTGAAAGGAAATGGAGGGCCCACCGAGTTCAAGATTTGCAAACTTTAAACTATTTTTATAGAGTGTTGAATACAGCTGATGAATCAATGTTCGTAATATTTGCAAGGTCATCTACTTTATATCTTGCATCTTAAGCAATTGCAGTTTTCACAGCAACATGAGCAACAATATCTTTTTTCAGTGTATGCCACCAACAGCTGACCAGGCTGAGGATAACCTTCAAGCAACTTTCTGCCCATTTTAAAAGGATGTGTCCACCTTACTATGCTTGGTCTCTGTAAATTTTGTCCAAATCAGCTTTAATGTCGGTTAACATAAGTCCTGTAATAAAATGCAAACTTTGCAGTAAGCTTGTTTGCTCAGTTAAAAAGTTTTTCTCTTTTCACTCAATTTTTACATTGATCTACTGATGTATCTTGAATATGACGTACATATATTACATCATATTTGTCAGAAAATATTTTGTGATGTCACAATTAAAGCATGTTTTCCTGATGTTTGCATACCAAAATCATTATATTCTGATTTCAGCATTTTACATTTAATGAGGAATATTCTGAACTTTTCAAATGCCCTTGTATGCAGAACAGGAAAATTATTATAGATTTCAATTAGCCCTTGGGGCTTTAAAACATGTTTTCCTGATGTTTACATACCAAAATCATTATATTCTGATTTCAGCATTTTACTTTTAATGAGGAATATTCTGAACTTTTCAAATGCCCTTGTATGCAGAACAGGATAATTATTATAGATTTCAATTAGCCCTTGGGGCTAATGAATCTTTTAACTAATACTCAGGTGACTGATAAGGCCTGTGGGCCTCTTATTTTATTTAATTCTCATTAGCAGTGCAGTAAATTCACACTTGCAATTTTTTTCAGCAGTCTGCAGTTTCACTTACTCTAAGAAGGAGAAAATTGATGTGGTGTCACTAGAATACCAGAGGAAAGGTTACGATAAATGTGAATATTTGATCAAAGCCCCTCCTGAGAGCAACATCATTGCCCTCAACTTTACTGACCTTGTGGGATTTCAGTCCTCTATTGGAACAGTACCAGACACTCGAGCAGGTCAAGTGGGATCTGGTCCCAAGGAATTGCTGCCCTGCTTACCACCAGAACTGACCATTAGTGATGAGACTCAAGGAAATCTAGGTGTAGTTAGCAACAAAATTTGCAAATCTCAGAATTACCAATCCCCCCATGTCTTTCATTACAAATCCAATGTGTTGAAGATTATATATGTTTGGGTAGAAGATGAACAGAGCGGTTTCACATTGGATATAAATTTTCATCAGAGCTTCAGTAAGTATTGGTGTTTTATTTCAGGTCTGAATAATGATATGAATGTAATCAATTGGGTAGGAGTATCATTAATATAAGTTGTAGAACTTGTTTGTTAATTGTCATGAAATAAAGTTCAATCTTTACACTGGTTTTCCTAAACACGCACCAAACATAAAAACACACAGACTTGCTGTTTTGCATGCTTGTAAATACACATATAATGCATAAATTACGTTTTCCATCATAGTTAATCACTCGCATATCCAACAAACTAAGTCAGTGATTTCTGCAATGTGCATATACATTGTACTCTCTTAACTAGACAGTAATTCCTTCCATTTGAAATAAAAATGTAAATTAATATGTCAAAACTACATGACTAAATTATTTCTATGCTTACCTCCTACTGATGATTCAGATTTCAAGGGGGTTGGGGGGGGGGGGGGGGGGGGAGAGAGAGAGAGAGAGGAAGAGAAAGAGGGGCAATCTGTAACTTAAGTTATGGTCATCCCAATTTGGCAGTGGCAGAAACAGGTATAATGTTTATCTCTTGTTGCTATGTATACATAGATCTTTAACTCCTATATTAGGCCATAACTTGTTTTGAAGTGTACAGGTTTCATTAATCTGTAATACGTAAATTTATCGAGGGTAAAAATTTCCTCATGATGCCCATAACTTTTATTTTGTTAATTTTTTTTTTTTTGGACAACTGTAATTTTTCGTACAAATGTCCATGACTTTACAAAATGTGTTGCAGAGAGAAAGGCAGAAATGATGAATTATTCTGTGTTTTTTTATTGATGGAGAGCGAAGAAAGCCAGCACAAAATGCTGGCTCATACTGCAACTTCTACTGACTAAAGCATGGTAAAAAGTTTGATCTGAAACTGCACATTTGAATAAGAAATTTTTTTGTCATAGCCCCAGAAGTCCCTCATCAAAAATGTTAGCAATCTCGCAAAGTCACATCTCCTTGATCTCAGAATACAAACTTGCATAGATTCACTCAATTTCCTCTTAGTCTTGTGGTGCCCTACACAATGGAGTGCACCACATTTGGCCTGAAGTATTAAACGAAATGCATTATCGTGGCAAGACAATAGATATGTGATGCCACAGTCTACATTTTGATGTCATAATACAACTGAAGCTGTGGCAGATCTAAATTGGAAGTTGAAGGAGGAATTTAGCATGCATGCATATGACAATTAAAAGAGAACCTTGCCACTTATATTATGACAGAGAAATTTGTTACAGTGTATATATGTCTATGAAAACAATTTACATCAAATGACTATGATCAAATTGACTATTTCTTGGCTTGTAAATGGATTTCAATGTATCATTATAACAGTGAATAAAAGACGTTGTTGAAATGTATTTCTAATGATGCAAATGCTGAAATATTTATTTTGTTAAATTACAATACGTCATTGCTACATGGGGATTATTAGATAAATTTTCAGGATAATCACTGCCTTACCATTGAACAGAGATTTTTGATGATCTTTATTATCCTGTTTTCGGTACACTATAGATTTTTCCTATTTTCTTTTCATTCCATTGGTTGAGGCTAATTGCCAGGCAAACATATATAGGGGATGACGGGCCCACACCCACCATCCTTAAGCTAGGTATAAAGTAAATATATTTGCCTATTTGTATGCACTTCCAGTTGATAATGCTATATGTTAGTCCATAGTTTCAATTGGACCCCTAGAAATTGGGTGGAAATCCACTGTCCTAGGCAAAATTTCTGAAATGGTGGCTCTATCAAATATATATATTTCATGGGAACTCAAATTTTATTGATTTTATGGTTGCCATTATTCCACAAATTTTCAATTACAGCGAGATAAACAATTTACATATTGTTTGAAGGTACAAAAACCATATACACGGAATTACATCTCAAGGAACTGTAAAAGCTCCCCATGAATTTAAATGATTCCTCAGTACCAGGTATATGAAATAAATTGGAGGAAAGCAAATTTGAAATACTTTTATACTTACCCAGTAATTACACTGGTTTTTTTGCAATTAGTGCTAAATGTTGAAAACATAATCAGAACAACTTTGAAGTTTATTTATGCAGAGCTGGGCAAGATAAACTCTCTTTCATATGGAATACTGTACATGTACTGGGTGTGGACTTGTTAGATAATTTTAATTGGTCCTTTAATCACGTTCACCCATTAGGGTATATTGAAATAGATTCGCACATCACTATCAGCACACTAAGGAAGCATGTTGGCACTTTTTTTTCATAAAAATTTCACAATATCATCCATTGTATGTTCATTGTCCAGAACATAACTTTTGACAACTATTTCTAGCATTTAGTTTTCTTAGAAAGGGGGCATTTCCAAAAATGTGTTATTTAGGGTGTGCTTTTAACAATTTGCTGCTCAACAGTAGTAAGATGTTAAGTTTTTATAACTCATGCATAAATAATTGTTGGCTATATAGACACTTCTGTTGGCATGATGTATTCAAAGTAATTACATGAACAAAACAACAAATTTGCTCCTCATCCTTGGAGGACCTAATTGCCTCAAATTTTAGTCGATTTTGTTGTGGAAAGAATTGAAAAATTATCAATATTTATAACTTTGGTATAGGAATTTCAAATAAAATGTAAACATAGGACACACTCCAGCAGTTTAAATTATATATATTTAAGATAAAAAGATACATGTGACTCTCTATGGTTCACACTGAGGTCTCTCAAAGTTGATCTCTTGAAGTAATCTCACAATTCATTTATTTTTTCCCTACATGAAATAGCAGAATCACTCTTGAACTCCTGATCCCTTGATCTTGAGAAGTAAAATTTAAGTCTATTTATATAGAATCATTTAAAATTTACTCTTAAGGCCAATTTTTTTTATTATCTGTTTTACATGAGCGCCTACCCATATTTAGGCAAAATTGAAATAAAAATAAAAGTTCCCATTGGTTGTTTTTTTCATTTCATCTGCCAGACTGTTCCACCATATTCAATGAGAAAAAAAATAAAACATCAGTGTGGTTCACATCCCCGCCACTCATTAATCACTTATTTGGGGTTATCAATGAGTGGTGGGGATGGGAACCAGACTAGTAAGGATATTTATAAAAGGAGACATGTCATTGGCTGATTCCACAAACATCCAATCAGAGACATAGAAACTTGTGATGATATTTAGCTCAAAAATGAAACTGTAGCACCAAGATGTTGGTCTCAGGACATGATACATTTGGTTATTCAAGATCGTAACTGTTAACCATAATGGTGAAACTTTAAAGTCATTGATCTAAAAAGTGAATCTTGCTTTCTCTGTTAATGATGTCATTAATGAGATGGGTGATTCTGTGGTTGTCATGAAATGTTATGGTGAGAGTCATGTTGAAGTGGTCAGCAGTGTAATATAATCTCAGCTAAGATTCAACTCTACTGGATATTTGGACTGACGCCTTTACCAGTCCAAATATCTATTTGAGCCGAATCTCAACTAAAGTGATATCATCTAAATATTTGATTGACACTCTTTATAGATCTTTCAATACTTGGTTTTTATAAACATACAAGTAAAAAATAGATTGAGAGTGAAATTGATTGAGAGGGAATTCAAGTGAAATTGCTCCACAATAAAATTGATCTATATATCAAATGATGAAATCTTGTATAAACAAGCCTTTCATTAACAGTTGTAAGACAGTGACAGTGCCTTGAATGAAGAGATCTGCAAGCTTAAAGAACTGAGTAGAATTTAGAGGGTAGGGGGATAAAATTTTTCCCACTATTTAATAGTTTTATTTTTATTTTTTGGACCGACTGCTTGAATTTATAATATTTATTTTGACACTCCTCCCGACCCAATTTTAAAAACAATTCCTTTAAAACAAATAATAAAAAAATTGGTCTTATGATACCATGAATTATTAATTCTGTACACTTGCATCCAAATTAGCACAGCGAGGACCATACCTGAGAGATGGCCATTGTTATGAAAACGAGCCTGAAATCTTGTTGGGATGTAAAAAGCAATGACTCTTCATCACCTATCCCAACCTGGGAATTAATTGGTTTTGTTAAATGATCAGCTGCAATTTTCAATTAATTGACTTAATTTTTGTAATTTAAATGATATTTATGAGACATGACACTACTTTTGAGACATTTGTTGCAGCAACAAATAAAAAATAAATGAACACAATTTTTTTTATTGGTATTTCATTTGAAGTAAAGATTAAGTATATTATTTGGGGAATATGAAATTATTGATTTTACCACCCAAACATGATATGAACAATTAGCAGCTGTTTAGTGTAAAGGTTGATTAAAGTGCCAATTTCTGGACTCTTAAAATGTGAACTCTTAGTCTCTCAAAGTATTATTGTGGACCAAGAGTCACTTGTATTTTATATATTTCAAGAGTCACCTATACTACGACTTGATTTTTAGCTCACCTGAGCTATAAGCTCAAGTGAACTTTTCTTATCACCTGTTGTCCTGCATCTGTCTGTAAGTCCATTGTCTGTAAACTTTACACATTTTCAACTTCTTCTCCAGAACCACAGGGCTAATATCAATGAAATTTACCACAAAGTATCCTTGAGCAAAGGAGATTTAAAATTCGTCAAAAGAAGGGTCAAACCCTATTCAAAGGAGAGATAATCAAGAAATAGTGAAATACAGTGGCATCATTTAAAAATCTTCATAATCACTGGACTAGAAAAGGCAGAAGTTTTGTGAAGCTTCCTCAAAAAGTTGATATTTTGTACAAATCAATTGGCCCCCAGGGTATGGGTGAGGCCACATTAAGGGATCAAAGTTTTACATGAGAATTTATAGGTATGTCTTTAAACATTATCTTTTAGTGAACAGGCCATCAATAGTCATGCTCATAAGTAATCATCCTTAAGTAGTGCAGATTCGAAGTTGTCAAAATTAGTGACCATGGAGGTAGGGCGGGGTCACAAAATGGTATCAAAGATTTAAAATTTTACATGGGTACCAGTTTATATAAGAAAAATCTTTTAAAATCTTTCTTATAAAGAACAGCAGGGTCCTGATAAGTCATATTAGCATAGGAAACCACATGGCAATATATTAGGAAATATATTAAAATCTTACAAAGACCAGTGGTGCCATGGTGTATCATCATTATGATGCAAGCATCCTCAGGTACTGCAGATTCAACTTCCTTCAAATCATGGCCTGAAGTGGGATGGGGCCTTAATAGGGGGTCAAAATTTTACATTGGAATATATGTAATCTTTGAAAAATTTCTTATTAAGGACCACTAATTAGATATATTATTATGCAAGCATTGCATTATAGTGCAGATTTATATATGACTAGGGTTGGCTTCAAATAGGGAATCAATTTTTTCCTGAGTTCAAAGAAATATTTTTCACTATTTGCAGGTCCACAAAAATTGATGTTAAAATTAAAGTGTCTTTTTTTTTGTTTTGTTTTTTTTGTTTTTTTGTTTTTTGGTTTTTTTTTAATGGTCCCTGAGGTTAGGATGGCACTAATTGAATCAGGGATCAAGTTTTACATAATACATGAATACACAGGGGAAAAAATCTTCTCCAGAACAGCTAGGCCATGTTAATCATATAAATTTTGAGGCATCCCCATGTTGTTTAATTTCAAGTTCAGTAAAATCATGGCCCAGTGCAGCAGGGTTGGAGTCTGTATTTATCAAAGAGGGAAAAGATATTTATAAATTTTTCTTTAAAGAATAGGAATGCCAAGATCATGCAGGTTAACATTTTGGCCCATGAGTCTCTTGTTTAACTGCAATATTCTGACCAAGTGACTGGTAAACTAATGTAAAATTGACATCTCTAGTAGGCTCAGTAACATGATTTACTCTGGTATTGATGCAGTTTATTTACCAGAATTGAAGACTCAGTTTTAAAGTTGTATTCCTGCTTGGCTATAAGCCATTATACACAACATTGACAGTTCTGTTGATCACAATCAACTGCAGCATGTTTTATCTTAAATGGAGTTGACATTCAAAATACATTTGACAGTTTACACGTAAGTCTAAATTCAAACAGACAATTTGATTGGTTTTTTGGTGCAAGCAAATTTCTCAATATCTTTTTGTTCATTTTCAGCATATGTATTCATTGTTTTTAACAAAGTTAAAGTGTTAAACCCGATTGCTTTGAAAATAATGTATATATACTGAAAACATAATGAAATATATTTGGTTACCAAGGGCCATACCAATTCTAATGGTAAGATAGTTAACATATAGTGAAAATAGTGTGGGATATTTTAAAAGATCATCTCAAGAACTACCTTAAGTTACCAGAAAATCCAAAACTTGTCGGAAAGCTTCCTTATATAATGAAGATTTATATTTGTTCAAACCAACACTGCCCCAGGATGGGGGATGTTAAAGCTTTACGTAGAGACACACTTCAAAAGGGGTTAAAGATTTACATTAGAAATGTACACTTGGAAAATCCTGTAAAGTACCTGGTAACTCCTTGACAAATTGATATTCAAGCATTTTCATGGAGTGGAAAGTCATTGTTTGCACCATAACCCCTTAGGCTGTAGCATGGTCACCATAGGGTTTGAAATTTACATGCTTATCTGGGAGAATGCTGCTGCTTGGGGATGTGGCCCACAGGCCTCTTGTGAACTTTACAGTAATTGTCAGCATGATCTGCTAACTTAGCTGTAGCTTGTAATGATAAATATTAAATACTTTGAGAGACTGCAAACCTGCTAAGGGAAAAATTCATATCCTAGTAGCCTTCTCTCCATATCTGAATCTTTCCCAAAATCTAGTGAGTAACAAAGTCCACTGTGCATGACATATTTTGTATATATTAAATAGGGATGTCAAAAGGAGTGAATTTTTTACTTGATTATTTGATAGCTTTAGTTGAAGAATATTCGATTATTTGAGCTTTTTAACCACTGTTATGGTGGTGTTCCTTTTACTCCAGCATGTTAGAGGTTTACAGTGAAATTCTTTTGACTTGACAGTGTTAAAATTTCGAGTTATATAAGTTAACTGAGGCTTTAACTTGTAGGAGTAGTGTACCTTTGTACAATGTATATAGTCATATATTGTTCAGTATAATGTATTCATTCATGTAGGCAAATTGAACCTGCATTTAATGTTATAAATGTTTTTAAATTGAAATAATTGAGGTACATGTCATCTGGTTGAGTGCATTTAGAGTAAGGACACTGAGTAAAACTCATGAAAACAATGGTGGTGTATTATCAGTATGCACAGTTTTTACTGACTATTCAAATAAAACAAATTAGTCAAATGTTGATGGTATCGAAGAATATTAGTATTGTTGAATAATCATTGACATCTCTAATATTAAGTCAATTAATAGTAATTTGTATTCTCCATTTAACAGACATATTGACAATTGAACCAAAAATGAAACCCCATTGGCACTCAGAAATTTGTGTAACATTTCATAGAAATGATATGCAGTGCTGTCTGCTTTCAGATAACTGTGTTTTTACTTGTGATGGAACTCACTGTTTGGAAAATAAAAGCCTGATTTGTGATCAAGAATACCATTGCCAGGATAAGACAGATGAGCACAATTGTCCGCAGTCCTCTGTAGGAACAGCTTCCGGTAAGTGCATGGGATGGAAAAAGCAATTTTGATGATCATATATTTTTGCTATTTTCTATGTTTTAAAAGTATTAATCTTGTTATGTTCTTTGCAAAATGTATCTGTGATACATTTCCCTTAAAATATGATTTAGTGGTAATAATTGTTTTGTTTAGTATGCTTCTTAGGTAAGGGCATGTTCATAGTAGCCACAGCCACTGAATTTATTTTGAATGTTCTTTCAAGCCTTTTTGGGTTCAATGTATTTCAATTTTTTTTTATTTTTTTTTTTTTTATCTTTTGTCACCTGACCTGAAAGCTCAAGTGAACTTTTCAAATCGCTTTTTGTCTGGTATCTCTCTGTAAGCTTAATATTTTCAACCTCTTTAGTTTCAACCAAACTTGCCATAAGATATCCTTGGGTGAAGATTTTTTTCTTAAATAAAGGGTCACACCCTTTCCAAAGGGGAGCTAGTTAGGAAAGTGAATATATGGTGGCATCTTTGAAAAATCTTATGAAGAACTACTGGACCAGAGAAGACACCACTTATGTGAAAGCTTTCTTAAAATTGATCTAATCTGCAGGGGTGAAGTAGGATCACAATAGAGCACAAAGTTATACATGGGAATATGTATAGGGAAAATCTTTTTCTGTAGAACAACAGTGTCGTGATTAATTATATTGATATGCAAGCATTCATGGTTAGTGTAGATTCCAGTTTATTTAAACAAGGCCCTGGGTTGTAGGATGGGGCCTCAATAAGGGATCAAAGTTAAAAGGTAATATATGGTGGGAATCTTCTCAAGACCAGCAGGGCCATGATTAGTCATATTTATGTGAAATCATTATCTGATAGTGCAGATTCCAATTCATTTAATCATGGCCATGGAGGTTAGGGTGGAACCACAATAGGGGATAAAAAATTTACATGGCAATAGATGAGAAAGTTTTGACAAATCATCTTGTGATCAGTAAGTTCATGGTTAGTCTTTGATGCATATTTTTGGGTACTGCAGATAAACAGTGAACAGATTTATGAATAATGAAGTTGTGCACCTGCTATTTTGATTGAGATTATTTAACATTCAAGAAGTTATGGATGTTTTTTTTTCCATTTTGAAGAGGTACTGTTGTCATTTTCCAGAGTATACTTAAAAACCAGTGAACATATTTGATTCAGACTTTGTATGTATTATGTAGATGTTGTGCACCTGTTATTCTTATTCATATTCTTTAACATTGAAGGAAGTTATGGAAATTTTCATTTTACAGTTTGTTTGTTTGTTTTTTTTTATACCTTTATTGGCTTAGTCATTTTTTTTTTTTAGATTTTGTAATGGTCTGTTCTCTTACAGAGACTACTGCATTAGTTTAGGAGAAGGTATAATGGAATCATCTGTCCATTTGTCTGTCTCTTTGCCCATCTGTCTGTGGAGATGATTTTGTTAATAAAAGATGTTTTGTTCACTGGCTCATGTATATGGAAATCCATGAAATAATATTCAGAAGTTATATATGCTGAAAATATCCTAAATATTCTGAGTAATGCTTTACTGCAGAATATATAATTTTGCATATACATTAATTGCTCTCAAGAAAAGTTCTTCATGTCAAAGGGATGTGTGTTTTTCTTCATTGAGCACAAATTCACTATTTCCCACCATTTAGTGTGTCCTGCGAGGGGTATTAGTCCTGTTAGGACATTTTTTTAGTTCCTGCAAATTTGATAACAGTTCAGTTAGGAAATGAGGTTTTAATCTGAAGCTGAATGTACAAATGAATGGGCAAATTAATAAGAGATGCTAATTAGAATATATTACACAGTAATTTGTTTAAGGTTTGTTAGATAAGGAGATTGTAGGATAGAATTCGAACTTTGGTTTCAGTGTTAAATCATTTGTAAAATGGAAATAGAGCAAAATTAGGTATGCTTTTACATTAGAAAGGATTAAGGAAACCTCTAAGACTTCTCTGTAAGAGCAGAGCTGGAACTTGTCTAGTTTGTAAGAATCTTTCTGTGGATTACATTTGTGTTTGATAATATAATGAGACATAAAATTTATATCTCAATTATAGGTAGACTGAAGAAGGTAAATGATGACCCATGGGCCTCTTAAGTTGCCATGTAAAATTTATATTATTACATATTCATGTAGAAAATACCGAGAAGTCACTTTACACTAAGTGAAGGAAATATTAACTCTGTATTTTTTCTTATCCCTCGTTATCCCTTTTCACATAAAGTTGACTCTTTGGTGTAGTGTTCAGTAAAAATCCATGAATTTTTAGGCATTACTATCTGACTGTTGTTCGAGACAAGTCATCAATGTCTAGAGCCCTGTGGAAATCCGGGTTGTTAAAATAGATCCTCAGTACCCCTTGCTTGTTGTAAGAGGCAACTAAATGTAGTGGTCCTTCGGATGGGACCTCAAAAACCAAGGCCCCGTGTCACAGCAAGTGTGGCTCAAAGGCCCTAAGCACTGAGCTTAGTCCTAAATTTTGTGGCCCTTCACAGGCAATGGTGACGTTTCCATGTGGGTGAAAGATTCTCCATTGGGAAGTTAAACAATATATAATCAATCAATCAATGTCTAGAAAATATTATTGAAAACAACATTATGTTACTTAAATGTCTAGCAAAATATTGGCATTGACCTCAAATTAATTGCAAAAGTGAATATCAAGGTGTAATTTTCTCAGGAAAAGAAGTTTAAGGTTTTTATTACTATGAATTTTTTTTTCATATATTTAATTGAATTAGTATTGAAAAGGGAAGAAATTCTAAAAATCCATGTAAACTTTTCACAAATTAAGATACATTTCAAATTTTGTATGATATACAGCATAAATTGAGAATTTATTCAGGAGTTCAACCCCTTTTTAATAGTAATTACACTGGCAGGAATTTAAAACATACAATTTAAGTGTGATTACTCATCTTATTAAGGTAGACTCTCGACCACATATACTTTGTGCATTCAAGACCCTTTTGATAACAAAATACACAAATTTCTACATGCTGTTGTGGTTAGTTTGAAGATAAACTCTATATTGAGGAGGTGTATAGGAATAATACATTTGTATTGACAGACTTCCATGAACAGTAAGGAATGCTGCAGCCATATTTGATCAGACAGACAACATTGCATGTATTTCTGTGTTGATTAGTGTGCCAAAATTTAAAAAATAATCAACATTTGTTTTTATTCTGGGAAGCAGTTTATGAAATTCGTTATCTATCAGAAACCGGACAAAGAAGTAAAGTTAGGGTTTGTCTAAAAGATACTGGATAATATAAATAGTTTGTTTTAAGGAGGCGGAAGGATAAAAATGGGTTCATCAGCACATTAATGAGCACATGTTTAAATATTGGAAAAGTTTTAGCTGTTACATCTTCATGCATTATAGCCAGCTTGCATAGTGTTGAAAGGCAGGTTCCTGGCTTAGGCACGACATCCAATGAAAAGCTTACATTTCAAGTGTTTGGAAGAAACTGAAGAGAAATTGTCTGTCATTGCCAAAGTATTGATTTGAGGCAGAGAGGATCTTGTGTCACAGTATTGCAAAATTGGATTTGACACTTGAAGCATATCTGTGATGAGCACCAAGGTCAAGGTCATGGGTTCATGCAACGGTCATGTCATAAAAAATGAACACAGATGTCAAAAGCTTCATCATGTAACAGCAGTAATTTTCTGACTTCATACAAGGTCAGGATCCACTACGAGCATTTAAGTTCCTATGATGAGTGAAATTGGTAGTGTGCTATCAGTTGTCAAACACTCTCATTCCTTTAATTACCATCTGTTTAAAATAAATAATTCAAACATTTTATTGTTGATGTTGATTGAGGAGGAGCTAATTATTTTTAATGTTGGAGAATTTCAGGGGCTTGGCCAGCCTTTTCTTAGTGGTAATACCAATGAAGGAATATAGTGTCTAGACTAAATATCATTAATTACACAGTGAGAGACCCAGAAAGTCACTTAGGATGAAGAAATCTGTCTGGTTGGGTGATAAATGTGTGGTGTTGATGGGTTTGATTTTTATATGACAAAGAGAATGGATGCTTAGAGACTGTTGTTTACAAGCCACGTTTACAAATACAAGGCTTGGATTTTCTTTTTCAGACACTCTTATATGTTTAATACTCAATTGTACTGTCTGTTACAATATATATCAGACACTACTTAAGTGTTGTTATATGTACTTTAGATGATTGATTGATTATATATTGTTTAACATACCAATGGAGAATCTTTCACTCATATGGAGACATCACCATTACCAGTGAAGGGCTGCAAAATTTAGGCCTATGCTTGGTGCTTATGGCCTTTGAGCAGGGGATCTTTAACGTGCCGCACCTGCTGTGACATGGGGCCTTGGTTTTTGTGGTCTCATCTGAAGGACTGTCCCATTTAGTCACCTCTTAGGACAAGCTAGGAGTGCTGAGGATCTATCCTAACAACCTGGATCCCCAAGGGTTACTTTAGATGGAGGAAAAAAAGAAAAATTTCAAAGTAGAAAAAAGTTCAAAGCAGCAATAATCAGTGGTGATCTTTGTAATTGTATGATTACATTGATATTTTTTTCATTATTGCAGCGACAGTCACTCGAGTTGTGGTCATCATTGTGACGATTACTTTAATGCCTGTTTTGGCCATCCTGATCTGTGTAGCCAGCCCGTGTAAATCGACACGTCGCATGTTGCGTCGGTGGACAAATCGCGACCGTGGGGATGTGGAAAATCGACAGTTGAGGCCCCGATCCCAAGTTTCTGAGGTTTGAATTGATAAATCAATCTTAGTAAATATGTAGGCTTAAAGTAGACTGAGCATATTTGGTCTGCTTGTCAGCTAGTAGTATTTGTGTGTCTGTTAGCAACCTTAAAATTGGTGATAGCTTTTAAATGATACATGACTTAATGAATTGAAAGGTCAAGGTCAACTTTTTAATAATAGGACTTTGTGACAGATAGGGCATTGTGTTTCATATTGCATCTTATTGATTTCATCATTACTCGGAGTGTAAGATCTATATAGTTTTGTTAAAATACTCAAACGTGGAATACATAAATATACAAGTGGCATTCAGAAATAACTTGTATATTCTGACGTAAGTTTAGGTCACTTTGTTATTTAGGTGATCTATTGCTGTCTTGTTTTCTTCTGTTGTTGTGCACTGTTTGTAAACTTTTGACCATTTTCAGCTTCTTCTCTGAAACAGCTGAATGAATTTCAATTAATTTTTAGCTCACCTGAGATGAAAGCTCAAGTAGGCTATTCTAATCACCTCTGTTTGTCAGTCTGTCTATTAACTTTTCTCATTTTCATCTTTTCATCTTCTTCTCCAGAACCACTGGGCCAATTTCAATTAAACTTAGTATATATCATCCAGGTGAAGAGTATTCAAGTTTCTCCAAATGAAAGCCCATGCTCCTTCCAAAAGGGAATAATCCAGAAAAGACCAAAAATAAGTGGTGTCATTTAAAAATTTTGAACAAGTTGAAATTTACATGAGAGCTTCCAGAAATAGTGTAGATTCCAGTTTGTTCAATTCATAGTCCCCAGGTTAGGGTGGGGCCACAATAGGAGATCAAAGTTTTAAAAATTGTCTCGAGAATAAAAGGGCCATGATGAGTCATATTAAAATGCAAGCATCTCCATGTAGTGCACATGTAAATTTGTTCAAATTGGGGGTAGAGTGGGGCCACAATAAAAATAAAGGTTTTACATGGGAATATATAGGAAAAATCTTTAAGAATCTTCTTCTCCATAACAGCATGGCCATGATTATTCATATGAATATGCAAGCATGCACAATTAGTGCAGATTGTTCTAATTGTGACCCGTAGGGGATAGGACAGGGTCACAATACTGAATAGGGGATTAAAGTTTTATATGGAAATAAATAAAGAAAACATTGTTGAAAATCATATTCTTAAGAACAGTAGGGCCATGATTAGTCATATTAGTATGCAAGCATTTACAAGGAGTGTAAATTCAAGTTTGTTCTATTAAGATCCACATTTGGAAATCAGTTTTATATGGGAAACTGAATGTGCAGGAAATTAATAAAAACAAGATCTTTCAAGAGTAGCAGGGCCACACTAAATCATATCAAAATATAAATATTCCCAAAGTATGTGGATTCAAGTATTTTTTTTAAGCCCAAGCGACTAAATTTGAGGGCATATTGTTTTTGTCCTGTCTGTCCAAAACTTCACTTTTGAATGGTGAGTAATATGAATGGGTCTCATATTTGCATTCCTTTTGGCAAGACCTTTCTTGTGGTACTAAAATTGTTAACCTTGTGGCCTTGACCTTGGAGTTTGATTTACATTTAAGAAATCCAAGCCTAGGCGTTATCTCCTGAACAACTCCTGAAAAGTATGTTAGCATGAAGCATGGTATAAAAGGCACACAGGTAAAGCAATGATTTCTGAAGACCATAAAAATGTATATACTTAGGTGACTATTAAGGCCCATGGGCCTCTTGTATTCTTAAATGATCAAAGAGGAAGTTGAAAGTAGGAGAGAAACAATTCTGATGAATATTCTTCACTATTTTAATTCAATCTAATTAAAATCGTTACTCTGGAGAAGAATCTTACAGCATTGCATTTGAATCATGTTATTGACCACAGTCTCATGAATAATTCAATAAATATTCAACCAATAAAAGCCGCTTGACAAAGAATCAAGGACCAATCAGAAATTGTTATACTAAAGTGTATTTGGATTTTAAAAAATAGCATCAATTGAAAAAAAATATCATAAAAACATAAATTATGTTTAAACAGATTCCAAATACTTTCGTTAAAATAAGCACAAAGAAAGATTTTAGATGCATTGTGGGGGAAGTGAAACTGTTTGGCAGTTTTCTTGACATTTTAAAAACTTGTGTGGTCTGAATTTCGGCTAATTTTGTCTGCCTTGCAATCATAGCACTTGTGTATTTATGAGGGCACACGACATGACATACATTATTTCAGCTATTTTAACCATGATTATTTGGGTTTTAAATTGGTGTTTACAAGCAACTGTTACTCGGCCATTTCGAATGCATATATTTAGATAGCAAGTCAAGTGACAGTCATGTGTTCATGTGGTCTTGCCTGCGTAAAGCTGTGTATTCTTTTACTACAGTACTGTGCCATAAGTTTAACTGTTAAGAGAAATAAATATATCGAATACCTCTTGCAATTCATTGTTTTAAGCTCTTTCAAACCAAATTTAGACAGAGCTGAGTCCAGGTTAAATACATCATGTTGGAATTTCCATTACCACGTGGGGCTATTTATAGGATGTTTTGATATAACAACAGACTTCAAACATTCATGTTTGTGAAAGCCATCATTTGATTGGTGAAGTGTGAAAGATTAAGTAACATGATCTCAGACAGAATGTTGTCAGGTCCTTCTCCAATGTAACAATTAGAGACGATCTGATTTTAATTAGATTGTTTTAATTATGATTTAAATATTGCAGGCTGGATTTGGTGGAGCTACATCCACGTCTTGTGTATCAGCCAGTCAAGAAATCTCAGACCCTCAAGAGGCCCTGCTTCGTGAACGACGAATACTGAAACATTCAATGCAAACTGACATGACTATTAGCTTACCACCACAAATACCTATCTCTCAGGATGGAGAGGAGGGTTACCAACAGAGTCAAAAGGCTTTAAAATATCAGCCTAAGTCTGATGGTTACCAACATTGCTTTAGACCCCCACCCAACAAGACTGTGCATGATAAAGAGAGCCCGCCTCCCTATTATTCTCATTCTGCCTCTGCCATAGATAAAGTCGGTCATTCTCCACTGAAAGTTGGGGGAAGTCCTGACAGCCGAACGACGTCCAGCAACATGTTGTCCCGGTCGCACAGTATGTCAAACAGCAATCATTATCATGACCCTTCTGTAACAAGGACTAATGCCATTAATGTGGGGAGTACAGCCATACACCATGAGTTGCATACGTCCAATTTTGAACCCCCTAATTATCATACATTATATGATACTTCTGATGACAAAGTTTGATAACTCTTCACGTGTTACTGTGCATGCAGATATTCTAAATGGCTAGCAGGCTGGCAAATATCAAAAATAATGAATATGCCTACCCTGCTTTTTTGCTCTCTTTTCATAAAAAACTCATCATAAAACACACTGAATTGACACCCAAATCCTTCTCATGAACAGCATTCAGTGTAGTGAGATAGTTGTGATAAGGAAACAGTGATACAGAGCAAATGCTTGTTTAGATACAACACAAGTGTTTGCCATCTTCTTCCTTCCGAGATTTGCTTCTTGCTGGCCCTCTTTATGACTCTATTTGTACTGCTTTCTGTGTTTATCTTACAAAGACATGTTTTAAAGCCAGTAGCAACACCCTGGAATTCAGAAGCAATGAAATCTTAACCAAGATGAATAGTGGGGGAAAAGGCTGTGAACACAATGATCTTCACTTCACATGATCTCCACTGAAACCTTGGTCTACTCATAGAAATTTCAAAAATGAAATTCGGAACAGTACACCTCACAGATGTTAATTCCTGTCACCTGAGTGTAGTTTTGATATGGCATGTAGTATGTTCTTAAATGAAGAGACTATACATTTACAATTTCATCATATCTTACTGGAAAAGAAGTTGCAGTAGCCATCTACTCTGATGAGGCCGGAGCTTCAAATTGAGATTTCACACCAGCTCCTGCAGATTGCTTCATATTTGCATGGATATTTTGAAGGTTATATTGACTATGCTTTTTTTTTTAACTTCTCTGTGACAATATTGATGTACAACCAAAAATTTGAAAAAGATCAAATTAATTGAATATATTTTAGATGTCCACCTTCTGATACACTGCAAAATGTAAAATATATAAAATTTAGTCAACCTGGTCAGTTTCACAGCTTTTGCTTTTGATATTGAATTCATGATTCTTTGCATTTTCTCTCTCTTTTATGTTTAGGCAATCAAAATTTGAATTATCATCCAAGTTAAAAATTTTTAATTAAAAATATTTTTTCTTTCAATACCTTTTTTAAAAACTTTACCTCTGAAGAGAATAATAATTCTATGCTCATAACGTTTTGTAACAAAAATGGCAATTATGTGAGGATGTCTGAGAACAGCTGTGGTTGTATTGATATTGTCAATAATAGACAGTGTATGCATGTACAGTTGTAAAGCCAGTTTAAAGGTGTGAAATTTTTTGACACAAATTCGGTTGTCATTGTTACACTTCCTACAACGCCATTGGTTTGTGAGGTTTTGTTGCAGTTGTTAACTGTTAAGGTTTCCTGTTGCACATTGAAATGGCATTATTTGAAGTTTTCTTTTTTTGTGATATTCATATTTTGTCAGTGACTGATTTTTTGTGAATTTATCTGTTTTTCTGTGTAACTTTCATATATTGGTTATGAAATGGAGACATCTTTAACATATTTTGATAATGTGACATGGTATATTCAGTGCTCCAGTTGAGAGTGGTTAAAAAAATTATTTGTTCTTTCTTGAAGAATAACTGTCAAACTCCCTTCATCAGTGCAGTGTTCAATATTTTATATGTTGCCGAATTTCTTCAAATAGAATGGAAATCATGAATTGCATTTTGAACAATGTCTGTGTACCTCCATTCTATGAATATGAGTTATCATGTTGTAATGTTTGTTTTAGAAGGATTAGAATTTATCAATGAATATTTTTTTTAAAAATTATGAACATGGTCCTCATAATTTTTTGCACTTGGTGAATCTCAAATCTCACAATACTAATTTTAGGCCAGTTTTGTAACTAGGAATTTGGAAATTGTTAGTTTTTACCTTAGATTATCAGGCCAGTATCCAAAATGTTTTGGAAGGGAGTTGGGATGAATCTCAAAGATTTCTAATGAATAAGGATAATAATTCTGATTTGACAAGAGATACTTGTTTGTGTTACCTCAAGATTATCATTGAAGGTTGGAAGGGGGGGGGGGGGGGGGTCAACCATGGAGTCAGTGCCATTCTAAAGCAGATGAAAATTATAAATAAAGGCTTAAATGTTGCTGTTGCCAATTTGTAACTCAAATTCAACTTGACTAGTTCAAGATTTTTAAGAGTTGCATTCGCATCCCACACATCTTCCCTGGGTACAGGCCTGGAAATCGATGGATAAGTATATTAGAGACACAGAATTTGAGAAATAAGATAAGTTTGACCTTGCATCAGTCAGTTGGATGTGCTCTAACAACACATTTAATGTCTTAGGGCATAGCCCTGTGAAAATAGTAGAGGAGTTAAGTTTTAGATGGGATGAAGGTTTTTTTGTTGTTATTGCTTAGTTTAGCCATCAAATGGCATTTCACGTATGTCTGTGTTGTTACTTAATCATCAAATATGATGTTGAAATTCTTCATGCATGTTACATTTTAGACAAATTTTGAATTCTACAGAATTCCAGAGCAATTTCTCTTAAGAGTCATCATCCATTGAAGAAACATCAGTGTTAAGCATTTTGAATTGTTTATTGTGCTCAGAAATTGGATGCTATTTATGTATTTGTTTGTTTAGGGGGTGCTTTAAAATCTGCATTGTATTAACTACAGATCTCAATAGAGGTATGTAGATGGATACAGCTCTGTATAAAAATTTAAGGAATATTGCAGGAAAGTAATATCCATCATTCACAGGAAAGGACCTAATTTGTCCCCAAAATGATATCAATTTTTAAAGAACACTTTATTCACAAATTTCTAAAACATGCTATTCACAGAAAAATGCTGATGATTCAAGGACATGATGTCATGAAATATGATGTTTTCTCATCATATTTAAAATGTTTTATGAAGTACACATTTCAAAGTCACCTGTGTCACTCAGGTGATCTATTGTAATTGATCTGGGTCCTTCGTCGTCCATCATACATTACTAAATTGAACATTTCTAACTTTGATAACTATCCATCCATTTCCCTTCAAATTTGGTATGAAGCATCTCTGGAACAAGGGGGACGTTAATTTTGAATTTTTATGACTCCTGCATCCTCAGGGCGTTGGAGATGGGGCTAAGACTGCCAAAAATCGACCATTTTTCTCTATAATTACACATCTGTAAGAAAAACTAAATGCATAGTCATGTAGAACAGGAAGGCTTTCACCAAATTACAGGTCTCGTGATCCCTGGGGTAGAGGTTTTGACTCCAGGACTGGTCCAAACTTGGTATAAAGTGTTTTTTGTAAAACATTTAAATAACATAAAAAATTGAAACTAATGGATATTGAGAAGGGTCAGGTAGCCTTTTACTAAAATTGTAAATTTCGTGATCCCAGGGCTAGGGGTTTGGATACCAGTGGTGGGCCAAAATGGTCAAAGTAGATTAAATGTGTTAACAATGGAACATTTTGAACTTCATGATAACTACCATTCCAATTCTTTTCAAAGGTGTGAAGCATCCTTTGGGACAATAGAGACAAATTGTAAATATCATGAATTCCGAACCCTTGGGAGCTTTAGGGGCGGTGCAAATGCTGCCAAAAATTGACCAATTTCAAAAATCTTATCTACAACAGCACATGTTTAAGAAAAAGTAAATGTATAATCATGTAGAGCAGGAAAACCTCTATCAAAATTGTAAATTTCATGATCTTCTGGGTTGAGGTTAGGACGACAGTGGAGGACCAATTTGGTATATAGTGTTTATGTTTAAAACATTTAAATTAAATCTTCTTTAATGCTATTGATACTAAATTGAAACTAACTAGATATTTAGAAGAATTAGGTATCCCATTATCAAAATTGTAAATTTCATTATCATGGGGGTAGGGATTTTGGATCCAGGGTGGGGCTAAAATATAGTGATTATTGTGTTTATAATTTGAATGACTTCAATTTTGGTAATACTGTATAAAAACCAAATGCATATTTAGGAAAAGCAGAAAGAAATGTATGCATTTTGCAACCACAAGGATCTGACTATAAGGTGGATCCAAAATAGTCATATAGTGTTCTAATGCATTTTAATTAAAGTCTTTTGTCAGTATGGGCACTTCTGGGGAGCATTTGTGTTTTATGAACACATTTTATGCTTTTGTTGAATATTAGAATTTAGTTTAGATATGCAGAGCAAGAAAATTGTTATTCATTTCATAGTCGTGGGGCTAGTAGTAATTTTAACCAAAACTCAGGTGACCGATAAAGTCTGTGGGCTTCTTGTTATACCAGTTTCTTTTCACAATGGTAGGTTTTGTGATTAAGTTTGATACTTTCACAATGCACTGCATATATATCTGAATGATATGTCACTGGTAGAAAAACATGTCTCTTGAATTTTCAAGAATACTATTAAAACATTTCTGGCTTCAAATTAAGTGAAATAGCATGAATTCGGAAATAAAGTTTTAAAAAATATAAATTTTTCAGCATGTGGATCCAAATCACATCTGTATCACTGATAATTCTTTGATAGCTATGGTAGTTTTGGGATGAATTAGGTTGCCTTACATTAATC
>JAMZEH010000055.1:16885000-16975000 GCA_024699665.1 Ostrea denselamellosa
CGATTTAACTGCTATAATCAACCGTCAAACATCGTCTACTGCTTCTCAAATGCGAAATATTGGTAAAAGGGGACGGAAGTTGACATAATTTGGGGATAGCCCATTTTTCATTGGTCGATAAAATTAAAAGTAGTATACAATTTTAAATATGTTCTAGGTCATGTAGGTATGTTATATGTATATGCCCGTTTGGGCCCTGATTTGGCAATAAACTATATCACAGGAAGATAGCGAGGTAATGGATCTTGAACATTATTCTATTGGTTTAATTTTTCTTTTAACGGCAAACATGATAATTTCACTTGCTCATGTATTCGTTGTATCAAAATTAGTTGAAAGTAAATGTCATACGTAATAAGGAAATTTCACAATAGAATTAACACCCGCACACGCGTATAATATAGTGGGCATACTCGCAGACGTACAGAGTGACATTAATACATTCAGATGTCCTCTCATGCCTTAAATTTTCAGCATTGTCACAAAGGGTGACAAACCTTTGTTGGTCGGAGTCGCAGCCAAAAAAAAAGGGGGGGGGGGGGCATTTCCGATGTTGTTTTAGTATTGCGATAAATTTACTAAACTTGCCGTGTTAATCTGTCACAAAACCACACAACAGCACCCGAATTTTATTGTTTGTAGGGCTGCACACTACCCTATATTCAATTTTTCCCCGCACAAACATCAGAGGGTACATCAGCAAGGGAATTCTCGTTTGCATAATTATGTCAACTTCCTTCCCCCTTTTACCAATTTTTCGCATTTGGGAAGCAGTAGACGAGGATTGACGGTTGATTATAACCGATAAATGGAATTTATTTCCCGTTCACCATGGCGATACGAAAAGTAAGACCCAGACGGAGTTGCTTCTAAACGGTATGATATTATATCGAACTTTTCGCCGAAAATTGTAAGCGATGCAGCTGGTAAAAAAGAAAACCAAGATGGCGGCGTGATATACCATAATAGTTTGTTTTGCAGGAAGAATTTTTTTTTATTGTTATAGGTATTCAAAACGTCGTGCGCCTGTGGGTGGGACCTCCACAGGGAATCAAATTTTAACATGCGAAAATATGGGAAAACTACTGAGCCAGAAAAGTTCAAAGTTATGTGGCATCTTTCTGACATGGGGCAGATTCATTTTTTTTTAAATCATGGCCCCGGGGTTAGGGTGGGGTCACAATAGGGGATCAAAGTTTAACATGCGAAAATCTAGGGAAAATATTTAATATGGGCCATTGTGAGCGATGTGGACCATGGGTCTCGTAATTTTTATGAAGTGGCATACAATCAATCAGTCACGAGGGTTATATTTAACTACCGGTATATGTCGAAAAATTTACTACAAGTATTTTATTATCATCATTGTATTTCAGTAAATATATTTACGCCTGGTACCCATTATTTTGGTTTGCATTTTCACGGTCGTCCGCCCTGAATCGTACCTGTCCTTTTCATTGTGACGTCAAACTGTAATGGATGACAGTCACGAGCGCTGTTTGTTTCGTACGTTGCCAGTTCCGCGGTGTTGGAAATTAACAAAGTGCCATAACATTGAAATTATAACTCGGGTTTCAAGTAAAGCACAAGTGACTTGGTATATATTAGACCACGAGACTTTGTATATAATAGACCACGAGAAGTCGTCGTATTTACAATGTGAAATTTTGCATGCCCGACACATTGAGTGAGCAAAAGCTAGGTTCTTGATTTAAATATCGGTACAATCCACTTCATACATGACGGTATGAATTACTGGCATACTTCATGAGGCATGTTGAAATTTTGTTTTTTAATATTTACATTCTACTTGCATTTCTGTTGGAATTTCCAGTCGTACCATATTTATCAAAATTCATACGCCTATTGTTCACAACTGCAGCACGTTCACGAAGAATTAGCTATCATTGCAATTTGTAAAGATATCAAAGGCAAAATGATTGGTTGTAATGTTCAACGTCCCTGTAGAGAATCTTTCAACCATATGGAGAAGTCGTCATTGGCGTTGAAGGGCAGCAAAATTAGGTCTATGCTCGGCACTTGCGGCCTTTTCGAGGCGAAAAGATGACAGTTGGCGACTTTTGGCCCCGAAATAACGAAAAGGCGACAAACAAAGCCCGCAAATTAGCGACCTATTTCGTCTCTTTTCGCTTGGCGTTTTGTCTGATTTGTACCATTTTGCATTTCGAGACAAAAAGGCGACGAAACGATAATTAGCAACTTTTTGCCCCGAAATAACGAAAAGACCACAAAACGAAAAACAAAACCCGCAAATTAGCGACATATTTTGTCGTCTTTTCGCTTTACGTTTTGTCGTCATTTGGAGGCAAAAAGACGACAAAATGATAATTAGAGACTATCATGTCAGTAACAAGAAAAAACGCGGGAAAATCATTTGCCAATTACATAGTGATCGAATGGAAAACACAAAGACCAGCGTATATATAAAACGCATTAAATTCTTGCAAAGTACCAGTAATGCACGTGCACATAGCATGCTTGGCAGGACAGCTATTTACCTGTGCATTAAAAAAATGTTTAAGGTTTTTTATTCTGATAAATCTACAAAACAAAGTAATAAACTCCACTTGCATCTCGACCGTTACAATACGCTGCGATTCCATTATATTGACTGCGACACGCATCACCCGTGCCCATCAGGACGTCTTCAATCGGGATATATCAAAGTAGAATATTTTTTCTCTATTGAATGCATGACTTCAGGGTTTTTGTAATTTACAGAAATCAATAATCTGATAATGCATTTACGTTGTACATCTGTTTGGATTTACTGCATGCACAATTCAAAATTTATAGATTATTACATACAAACATCTGGGTGAAAATACGGGTATTGTGTTCGCAATCCAAATCTCTCTCTCTCTCTCTCTCTCACAGTGAATATGTATATGCAAAGTGATGAAGAGACAGCACTATATTTTCGACTTTATATTCCCCTTTTTAATATGGTTCCTTCCTTTCTTTCCTTTGGATTGTGCATGTAATACCCGTATTTTCACCAAGATGTACAATTTCGATTGTCAGTCATGTTTGTATGCAATCATCTATAAATTTTGAATTGTGCATGCAATATATCCAAACAAATGTACAGTGTGCATGCGTGATCAGATTCTTGATTTCTATAAACTGCAAAACACCCTGAGCAGTCGAGCATTCAACACAGGCTTTGATACGAGGGCCGACTGATGTATTGTGAGCCTCGTATGCAAGGGTTTGAACTTTGGTGGACATATTACTTTTTTTTTTCAACATAATCCCCTTCAGTATCTATACACTTTTGCCAGTGATGTGTAAGGGCCTAATGCCACTTTTAAAGAACTTATCTTGACCATTCAGAAAATCCTCCACTACATGTATGACGTTATCATCTGACTGAAAGTGTGTACCGGAAATGGTCATTTTCAGTTTTGGAAAAAGATGAAAGTCTGATGGAGCGAGATCAGGCGAATAAAGCGGATGCTTAATAAATTTAAAACCACAATCGTTAATGGCAGTCATGGCAATGACAGACTTGTGAACAGGGGCATTGTATTAGTACTTTGGAGATGATCTACCATCAGCATTCTAGAAAACTCAGGCCATAACCTTTCCAGCTGATAGAACAGTCTGCTTTCTTTGGCGGGAGTGAACCAGGGTGCTTCCATTGTTAAGACTGTTGTTTGACCTCT
This sequence comes from Ostrea denselamellosa, assembly GCA_024699665.1. Taxonomy (NCBI): domain Eukaryota; kingdom Metazoa; phylum Mollusca; class Bivalvia; order Ostreida; family Ostreidae; genus Ostrea; species Ostrea denselamellosa. The sequence continues at coordinate 16,888,690 of JAMZEH010000055.1, forward strand.
GGGATGAAATGGTGGACCCACATTTCATCAAGTGTAGCAAATCTCTGAAGAAATTTAGAAGGATCTGCCTCTACAAGGTTTAGATTAGCACGCGACAACGTGAGACTGGTGTTCTTCTAATCAACTGTCAGAAGTCTTAGTACCCAACGGGCTGAAAGCTTTCTCATTGAAGATCCTCTGTTAAAATGGAACGTACTTTTTCCTGTGAAATGTCAACTGCAAAGGCTATATATCTTTCTGTAACTCGCCTGTCAGTCATAACAATATCATGGACTTTATTGACCATTTCTGGGGTTGCAACAATGAGGCCCTCCAGGATGGGGTCATCCTCAAGGCTCTGCCTGCCACGTTTACATTCCGCCTCCCACCTTTTTTTACTGTAGTATAGTAGTGTTGCTGCCATAGCAATATGGACATCATTAGGTGCTAAACCTTTCTTATGCAAATATTGGATCACTGCTCTTTCACCGATTTCGTTCATTTTGCAAAAGTCACTTGCCTTGTTTACTTTAGAGTGAGTGCTACCTCGTCGATATAAACTGACCAAATGACACCAGTCTTCGGGTACACAGCCTTAAATAGTCAGGGAATAGTAGGGCTGAAAAGGGACATTGATGCTAACCCCCTACAAGGTTCACAACATATCAATCAGCCCTCGTATATTCCGATTGAAGACGTCCTGGGTGATATATGTCGTAGTGTGTACAATGGAATCACAACGTATTGTAACTGTCGAGATACAAATGGAGTTTATTATTTATCAGAATAAAGAACATCAAACATTTTTGTAAGTGCACAGGTAAATAGCTGTCCGAGGCAAACATGCTATGTGCACGTGCATTACTTGTATTTTTACAAGAACTGTTCAAAGGCTCTGAGCGCCGAGAATAGGCCTAAATTTTGCAGCCCTTTACCGGCAGTGGTGACGTCTCCATATGAGTGAAAAATTCTCGAGCGGGACATTAAACAATATACAACCAATCATACTAATTATTGCGCGCAATAATTGAATTGATGTGCGCATGAATTCAGTTGATGAGAGCAATGATTTATTTGATGCGCGCATCAACTGAATTATTGTGCAGAGTAATTCAATTGATGATACCTTTAAATTTCAATTATTTGCGTTTATATAAATTTGGCACTCCGTATACATCACCGGTCGCGGCAGCTTGGTGGTTAGAGCGTTCGCTTCGTAACAGTTAGGTCGTGAGTTCAAGCCCTGCTCGTGCCATGATCACGTCAAACCCAAGAAGTAATTGCTCCTTCGTCAAACGTTCGGCATTTAGAAGTGAGAATCACGGGTCTCTCGAATATGACCTTAAAAACGGAGATCCCATGTCGCTGAAGGCGTTGGCACGTTAAAGAACTCTCACTGTTAAACATAGGTCTGAATTTGTGGTAATTCACCTACAGATGGTAACATCTCGGTATGAATGAAAAATTTTCGACGGGACGTAAAACATACAATGAATCAAATTGCAGATAGAAAACGCACACACATTGACTGGTTCTTGTGTTGATATTGCGATGTCTACAGTATTGACACAATATCGTGTTTACATCGCACACATTGACTAACTTCGTGTTGTTATCGCGATGTCTACAATATCGATAAGTATAATTATGTTTAAACTGTACACATTATTAAGGATACACGCGATATTTCTGACATTTTCTCTGAAAATATTTTTTCATCTCCTCAATATGAATAGTTCTTGCATAATGGGTTTGGATTTTGTGATGAAGTAATATTACCAAACGTTTGACATCAGTGTGGGAAGCTCAGTGGTTAGATTACCGAACTATAAGCGTCGTGGGTTCGATACCCAAATTGTTGCAAAGATTTTTCTCTTATTCTTCTAATACTACGGTAATGCCCATTGATACAGTAGAGCTGGGTTTAGATTTTTATTTGCAACAACCAGGAACTATAAAAAAAACATGCAAACTCAAAAGCAGACATGGTAAAGGTAACATGCACCATTTTCTCCTGTAGAAACGAGACAGAATGCAAGTGAATCGTACGTGAAATTTCACGAGAAATGGTATATTATTGAGAAAAGTTGCTTATGTCCTTAAAGGCTGAGATTTCAAGCTCCGTCCTAAATATTACCTGGTCGAAGTTGAAAAAATTGTCGCTTGTTAGTCTGTATCAACATCTTGTAAATCATCTACAAAATAACGAAAGGACAATGTGGTATCATCATGCACACCAGCATTCTTCAAATTGAGACATCTTGCTATTCTGCTTTTACACGTTTTCATTTTTTCTTCAAGTTAATGTGGCTAGCGAGGAGTTTTGGTACAATATTTTCGAGGTCTTCCAGGCAGAATTATGGAAGCATTTGATTTCCACATAGGACCCACATGTACTTGTTCGTATACTAAGAATGAACACAGGGGACGATACCCTTCTGCTGTCATTTGCGCTTCCCGGCAATATGCAATGCAAATTATTTACTACTTATCTCTTCTATGATATTTTTTTTTACTAAGCCATGTGTGGTTGAATCGTATGAAAAAGTGAAGATAACAAACAGTGAAAGAATACAAAATTAAGAGTAGAACAAACACGGATCCCTGGATACACCAGGGTGGGATCAAGTGCAGAAGAGGAGTAAGCATTTCCTGTTCACTGTTGACCTGTCACACCCACCATGAGCCCCCTATATCTTGATGAGGTAAATGGAGTAATTTACTCTCTCTCTCAGGACCAGCAGGCATGTTTATGAATCTTTCCTAAGCTTGTTCCTAAGAACGTTCCTAAGTCATATCTTAGGAAAAATTTTAAGACGTTCCTAAGTCAAACTTAAGGTTGTAAATCAAAGTTTACTTAGGGTTAACCTAAATTAGGAATTTCTTAAGAGAATCATAGTGATAAAAGATGCATAAAAAAGAAAATTAATATTACGTATATGTATCAAAATGTAAATTTTATACATATAATATACTTAAGTAATGAAATGAATCAAGCTTTAATATTGTTTCATATTAATAAATATAAGAAAATTTTATAAGAATATAATATTTTTTTAAGAGTGAAGGCGATTGAACTGCCTTTTTTCGCAGTTCGGTGAGTTTCCTAAATAAAACTATATGCATGTACAATTATCCAAAATCGCTGAACCATGAAAAAAAGCTCGAACACTTTCCGTGCGTTGAACGTGAAAATCACTATAGTTTTCACTGGCCAGGGATACAGTCTGTCCAAGATGAGTTGAAAAAGAAATCGTAATTTTTCCGAGTCTGAAATTCAAATTCTTGTTGACGAAGTGGAGAAAAGCAAACAGGTTCTATTTTCAAAGTTTTGTAACACGTCAACAAATTCATCGAAAAAGAGAGCATGGCAAGCAATTTGCGAAAAAATTAACAGTGTTCATAATTATGGCTACAAAAGAACCCCGGAAGAAATAAAGAAGAAATGGTCGGCTTACATGAACGATGCCAAAAAGAAGGCATCCTACCGTCGAAGAGAGGCAGAGAAAACAGGGGGAGGCCCCCCACCCCCCGAATTTAGCACTATGGAGGAGAAAGTCGTTGGAATCATGGGCAGCACATCAATTGCAGGCATTGAAGAGGAATTGATACTTGCGACGACAACACAACGGCATCCTCATCCGTGGAAAATGGTATTTAGCGGTCTCTCTCATTCTATTTTCTCAACCTTTTTCTTTCACCCCCACACCACCCCTACCCCCCTCTCTCTCTCTCTCTCAACACATACTTGCGTATTTTTAGTATGTCAAAGTTTGGTTTAATTTTTAAATAGGAAGTTACCCAAGATATTTGTCTTAAACTTATCTATACATAGTGTGTGTGTGTGCGTGCGAGCGCGCGCGCGTGTGTGTGTCCATTCACGTGTTGTGTTTTGTTTCCTATTAGCTGATTACAGAAACAATATCCTTTCTTACAGTTACAAATTGTTTTCTTTTTAAATGTGGCAAGTGGTAGTACTGAACAACAAAGTCAGTCTCCATTAATTCCTGTATGTACCGAATTGACTGAGACCATTCCAGCCAAGAAAAGGAAGCTACAGGACACGTCGAGTCTAACTCTGGCTCATACGAGGCGAACGTCCTGGCCTTGGAGGGTGAGAAACATTCAGTGTTGCGGCAACTGCTGGAAGTTGAGAAAGAGCGCCTGGAGATTGAAAGGCAAAGACTAACCATAGAAACGCAGCGCCATCAGATTTATCAGGCTAAATATGGTGTCACATTTACTACTGAGAAAATATTAATGAAATTGTTTTCATTGTTCATTTACTTCGTCTTTTTTTTTTTTTTTTGATTTGAGCGAAAACAAGTAAAAGAGGAAAATGAATAAGACACAGTATTTGATTCCAAAATAAATGATTAATAAAAACAGTTTGTATTGCAAAAACAATATCAAATGATGAAAGAATAAAATGAAATAGCAAATAGTAAGATTATGATTTTTATTCAGAAAAACGCCCTGCAATTAGGCGACCTCTGACGTTGACCCCGTCGTTAATGTGTCCGTGGTATTGAACTCTCCGGATTCGTTCTGCATCTCGAGAGTCCGGATCTTGTATCGGTATTCTGTTGGATATACAAATGTTGTGTAAGACAATACAGGCTACAGTTATATCACACGCTTTGCGAGGAGAATACATAAGAGTCCCCCCACTAGTATCCAGAGAACGGAAACGGGATTTTAATACTCCGAAAGCTCTTTCAATGACATTTCTAGTGCGAATGTGTGCAGCATTGTATCTCTCTTCTGCGTTTGTTGTAGGGTTGTTTACTGGGATTAACAACCATGGGCGTAACAGGTACCCGCTATTTCCTAGTAACCACGCTTCTGCTATGGTTCCCCTCTCAAACAAACGATTTAATGCAGAATTTGCCCAAATAAATGCGTCATGTGTTGCGCCTGGCCATTTAGCCACTATGTTGATAAATTTTAAGTTTGCATCACAAACACCTTGAACATTTATTGAATGGTAGTGTTTTCGATTTACATACAAATATTCATCGACACTTGGTGATTTAATTCTAATGAGTTCCATCGATGCACCCGATAGTATTTGGAAAATTAGCAATTAAGCTAAATTCATTCATTTGTTTTGCTAATTCGCGAGAACTAACAGGCATTTTGATGTGTTCATCGGCCACATTGAGAAGACACTGGGTTACATCTTTTACTATTTTACAGACACTTGGCCTTGAAATATTATGGACGTCACCTACAACTGCTTGGAAACTCTCAGAGACAGAAAAACGCAATGCCTCCATGACCTGAATTGACACAGGGAAAGCACGAGATCTCACAGTTGGACGTTGTAGTGTATCTTGAAACTGTTCACATAAATCATGAACAATAGGCCTTTACAGTCTATACCTATATCAATGTCCCTAAACACTCTGTTGCGCCAAGCCCGTTGATTTCGCCGAGCTAATAATAACAAGACGGTCATTTTTCTATCATTGCTGACTTAGGGAAAGGAAAAAGTTGTCCTTAGTTTAAGAAATTTCTTAGGAACTTTCTTAAGTTATGATACTTTCGAGAACAGCACCTAGTCCTAAGAAATGTCTTAAGTCTTTCCTAAGACGTTTCTTAGTCCTAAGATAGCTTCATAAATATGCCTGCTGGTGCCTAGGAGGAGTAAGCATTCCCTATCGACTGGTCACACTCACCGTGAACCCTATATCTTGATAAGGTAAACGGAGTTATTCAAAGTCAGAATCAGTGTGCCAAGAACGACTAAACAATTGGTATGAAACAAGTCAGACAGTATTGACCTAATGGAAGGTAGAAGTGGCAAGCTAGATCGTTTTAACTATCATAGAATCTGCGAAATGCTGACTTTAGAAGAGACTGTACATCCCCTGTAATACCAACTTGTTTGGCAGTAGCCTGCCTCGATTTTCGAACTGATCATATGCAGAATAAGCTCGTGCGAATTGAATCAGTTGAGAAATATAAACACCATATGCAGGTGATAATGGAATATTGCTACATAGATAAGGGAAGCTGACAATGGAGAAATATCGTTCAAACACGTTTGAACTGCATTTTAAAATCTGACTTACCATATGTTTGATGTGTGTGTGTGTTTTATTATTTATTTATTATATTTATGTAATATTATACAAGAGCAAGAGGTTTTTGTTAACAAAGTCTACTACAAACTTTTCAAGGTTATTCAATTACAATCTTTTCTAAATTAATGTGGTAGTTTTTGTAAGAAAAAAATATGTTCTATAATTGGGGGAAGAAGAAAGAAAAACTCCCATTTAAATGGAAAATAATATTATTAGTTACACAGTCATTTTGGGGCGTAATACGGAGTCATCCAGGGTGTGAAATGGAAATCCGTATTGGGCGGATGACTCCGTATTACGCCCCAAACTGACTAACGAATTTATCTCGCTGGAGACCTTTACAATGTTTGTTTTTTTTATGCATTTCATTGACATATGTAATAAAATGTCAAATTTCATTCACCATCAGATAATCAATTCAAAATATCAGCACTGCACATTATCAAAATGTTCAAATGCGGTATCCTGTTTTTTTTCCCCCCTTTAAGTAGTCTCTCAAAGTATTTGCAGCCTTGTTGTTGCACTTAATTGTGTTGATGGAATTCAATTTAATTCTTTTATCTTCCACTTCTTCCTCGGTCGTCTGCGCAAACCGTTTATTCGCCGCCATGTTTGTTTACCCTAGCTTCGACATGAACAGAATCGCGTGCCCGATTTTTAATACACCCCCTGCTCCGAGACTTTCAGGCCGTCATATGATAAGCTCTCATCCAATCAATTATCTACAAATTTGTCTGAAGCGGGATAAAGAGTAATACTATTTCTATCCTTCGTAAACACAAAGTATATCCCTTTATTGCATTTCTTTTATTTGTTTTAGAACACCCATATTGTATATGACACTCTAATAAATTATTTTTATCAAATGAGCAGGAATTTCGATAAGAATGAAGTTTAAATATGCAAAAGTAGGAAAAGTATTATAGATTTCAAAGCTCTTGGGTCTAGTGATACTCTTTACTTAAATACTCAGGTAACCAATAAGGCCTGTGGGCCTCTTTGTTATTTAAAATAGTTTATATACTTTTTACAAAATCATAAAAACGACTAAAAACTCAAACGTACAGACGATTTTTTTTTTAAATCATAGAAACTAAATTTTAAATCATTTGAACTATTTGCTGAATCGTAGTTCTAAACGATATATCATATTTTTTTCTGCTAGATTAAAGTGTTATGAATACGCCGTCATACCTGATATATCCCAGTAACCTAGTCTGTTTCTTGTAGCTGACTTTCAATGGTCTTTATTCCTGAAAGTAGCTGGCCACTAGAAGCTACCTTTCTCACTTTTAAATAAGTAACTAGGTATTTAGTAGCTGGCTACTTGATAACCAACTTTTCTCTATTTATTTTTAAAAGCAGCCACTTATTAGTAGCTAATTGTGTGTGTGTGTGTGTGTGTGAAAGAGCGCGCGCACGCTTGTTTTGTTGTGACTGTACGAATTATTTTCTGTGCGACTTTCTCCTTACTACGTGTCACATGGCAATCCCAATCGGAACCCCTCGCCCCTTACTTCGATCACACCGGTAATTGTCCAATCAAAATGATCAATTGTAGTTCCGTATATTTAAAAGATTAATTTTTTTAATGCGTGATTTTTCTCATTTCCCCTTCTTCTTTTCTCTTATTTTTTTGTACCCCTGATTAGGAAATTTTGTGTAATTTGTACAACTAATGAGTTGTTTACAGTGGAACTATTTGATGTTGGTAGCTGAGGCTTCTTCCCGAGGAGCACTCGGTCTGTTTACACACATGTGAAAAACACGTGGATGTGAGGGTAATCTTTGCGGGTAAAATTATTTCGAAAATGCCGTGTAGGGTGTCTTTTTTCTGGTGTCAGCAGACGAGAGAGGTAACATAGAACATGTCCAAGTGCGTTATTTGGCATCAATTTTGTAAACTGATTTTTAATGATTTTTTCCCCTCTATAGTAATATATAGTGAAAATAATTACCGGTGTAAGACTCCGAAGTAAAGGGCGAGAGGTTCCGATTGATGCAGTCACATGGGGGAAAAAATCATGTGACCGCGTCATATGAATCAAAGACATGGCTGCAAAGGAGACGGTTGGGTTAACTGTTATCGTGGTTGCGCTTTTGTTTTGTATACTGGGGACAGTTTCCTCCCAGCGGATTGAAAAGGACTGGTATTCTCTACAAGAATCAAAACTCTACAAGCGGTATTCTCCGCAAGAATCAAAACTCTACAAGCGTAGAGCATGTTTCAAAAAGATGTTACCCGAAGAGATTCGCGTTGGGTAAGAATATTCTGTTAATTTAAAGTCGCTTGCAGCTGCATTCCCCCCTTTTTAAAACTAATTATTTACGGTCAAACATGTTTGAATATACTTTACTTTTACATTTTGTTTTGTTTATTTGAAAGTTGTGGCAGTTTATTAGATACGCTCTCCCTACACCAGTTCTGTAGGACATTGTCACTTAAACAGTAGAACATTCTATCTAGCGGCTTATATGCTGCATCTGGATTAACACTGGTTTTAAGTGTATTAAATGATACGGAAATTATTTCATTTAATTGATAAATCGTTTTCTAGTCATATAGGGAAAATAAAATGATGGGTACAGTATTGGAAGTGTTTTTTTAGGACGGATATTGAAAAGCCTCTCATGTGGAGGAGGATAATAATTGCATGAGTTCATTTCCGTTTATGATTATTTTGAGATATTTCATTATTTTGACGTTTTTAAAGTTGCATTAGCTATTGATAGAGAGTGTCCTATATGAGTATCTAGAAAGTATATGATTGTTGCAAATAAACTTAGATTTCTTGACTTAATCCAGGATTGAAAAATCGATGAAACTATGAGCCAGTCACAGGGGTGGCTACACTCAAAAGTTGCCAACCCATTTCAAAATCTGCCAGACCCGATTTTGCACTTTGTAATGATATATATAATTATTTTACATATAAAGCATGATTGCGGCATTTGTTGTACTACACTGATTGTTAAAATTAAACTAGCTGCTAACCAATTATATGAAAGTTTGTTCCTGTCTGTCTGAGATATAGACTGTCGTAAGTGGTAGGATGAGCTGTAATTTCAAACCCTACCATTTCTTGAGTGTGGTAATATTATGGTAATTTGGGTAATAGCAGGTCAACTAAACCATTTTGATTATCTTTCTCAGCACTTTATCAATTTTAAAGTTAAATGTTCAAACTAGATTATAGCATGCAATATTGCCTGGTCTAGCCTGGATTTCACTACCTATTTTACCAACAATATAAATCATATCAATGTTACAACTAGTGATTCAGCGATAGTCACCGACCATCAAAAAATCATTGCTACTGATGACGACAATCGATAGCTGAAATCTGTTATCGGTAGTAAACATTTATTGTGCCGGTTTATGTCTTCTTCTTTTTTTTTATATCTGAATGGGCGATAGCTCTAAATTTAAATAACATATGATAGCCAGTGATGCATTGAGGATAAAGCAACACGTTCTGTTGTCTGGAAGTATTTTGAAATCAAAGGATCACCTAGCAAACATGACTTAGATGTGAAAACAGTGATTTGTAAGCTATGCTGAAAAATGTATGCAAATAAAGGCAGGCTTAAACAAAAAACTGACATTTGCATGGGTTCTTTGTAGGTATAATGCAATTTTTTGTATGGTTAATCATACTTGTTAATTTTTAGTTCAAATGAATTTAATTGAATATACATGTATAATTTCTATTTCATAATTGAGTATTTAAAGTTTATTATGATTTTTCCCATATACATTATTTATATTTCCTTTGGCATAGGAAATATGACCAACTCACAATTGCATCTCAACAAACATCATGACTACAAATTTGTAAAGTGGACAAAAACAAAAGTCAAAATGCTAATGATTCAGTTGAGAAAAAAATTTAGAAATGAAATCTATGGATAATAAAACTTTGCCTTGTTGCTTGCTATTTGATACTACTAAACAACTGCAGTAGGTTGATTATGAATTGGAAAGATACCTTGGATTCAATTCGATAATTGATTGTAAATTTTTTTCGATTCTTGAACACTAATTACAACTAATGAAATAATTTTTATACATCTGTTTTTCTATGGATGCTTTATGGCACAGCAGTATCTGCATTCATCCTTCTGTTTGGAGTTTTCTGTTCTCTGTCACATATCAAGCTGAAACTTGCTGTTTAGTTTCATTGTAGGCCACTCTAGATCATGTTGCAATTTTGATCCATTTCAACCTCTCTTGCATGAGTTTTGCCATGCTATTTGAAAGGATGAAGTGAAATAACTATATGCTAACGGCCACCAATATGTTTATAAAAATAAATTTTCTTGTTTCATGCTAAAATTTGCATGATTCAATTCGACATTTGTACTTTTTTTTTATTTAAATGTTACACTGCGCAAAAATTCACAAACGGTATATAACACTGAGTTTAAGGTAGAAGTTTCCTCAATAGTGAAAATTCTCATAGGCATTTTGTCGCCCAACCCCCACCCCCATACATTTACAGATTTTGTTGAATATAACAATTTGAATAACAATAAAACTTGTACTGATATTTCTTATTTCATTTTTAGTGGTGGTGTCTCTGGCCAATTGTATTTTTGATAACTTACAATTTAAAACTTTAAAAGTGTTTAGGTGTTAACAGTTTTATGGCAAATAAAATAATATGCATTGAAAAAATTATCAATTACATATGCAGCATACCTATTCAGTGAAAACCATGCACAGCCTTCATTAAAAAAAAAAAAATGATTCAACGCAATTTACAATGACTAATAACTAATGTCACATGATTTGTAAACTGGAAAAGCACAAGGTCTATTCATATTCCAACTGTCCTTTATGTTTAGACCCACCCACTTCGTTAATCTTTATTCATGAAGGAATGAAAGCTTACAAACCATGACAAAAATTGCTTGTAATAGGGTTCGAAAATCAGTTGAGTTTTCGGCATACCTCATGACAAAAAACAAAAAGGAACTATTAAAACTATTTAGAAACCATCGTCTGTGGTCTCTATTTATAAAGTTTTAACTTTTGTATAGTAGAATTGCTTTCATTGACCAAGGAAATGGTGGCCAATTCCAAAAGCTGTTTGACCTCATCCTTTGTTATATGTAGGGTAAATGATTTGTCTATCTAACTCCTCCCACAGTTTTTGAAGTGATGACCTTCTTGTTTTAAGAATTTCAATTTTTGAGAAAATGATAAGTAGTTGAACTTCATCATTTTTGAGGAAATATTGCAGAAGGAGAACGTGATTTGTCTAACACCTACCACAGTTTTACAGAGTATTTGTGTGGATATTGAAGATGTGGCAAGGATTTTGATTTGCTTCCTATTTTTGAGGAAATTATAGGTTGTTGAACTAAATCAATTTTAGGAAATATTTTGCTAGTAGAATTTTTGACTTATTGGCTTAAGTCATTTTTTTTTTTAGATTTTGTAATGGTCTGTTCTCTTACAGAGACTACTGCATTAGTTTAGGAGAGAGTATAATGGAATTATCTGTCCATTTGTCTGTCTCTTTGCCCATCTGTCTGTGGAGATGATTTTGTCAATAAAAGATGTTATTCACATGGTCATGTATGTTGAAAAGTTTAAGTTATTTAGAATTATGTTAAGCATATCTTAAATATTCTGAGTAATGCTCTACTGCAGAATATATAGTCTTTCTTTTACATTAATTACTATCAAGAAAGCAGAGTTCTTCATCATGTCAAAAGGATATGTTTGTTCTAATTCACTATTTCCCACCATCCAATGTGCCTAGTAGGGGGAGGGGGTATAAGCTTGTGTAGATCTTGCTCTGTTCTCCTTGTTCATTCTGATTTCATCTTGTATATTATTGAAAAATGCCAAGTGTTAAATCTGGCAACTCATTTCATAAATTTCATATGCCATAAGCACGAATGTCAGATTCTATTTATCACACAACTATCAATAAACGCATAATTTAGTTACTTTCCATTTCACATTTCTGTATAAGGAAGTGATTTTATAGCCTCTTTGCATCATCTGAAAATGTCCTTGAGCAGAAGAAATAAGATCTAATGATAAACATATTAATGTGATAGCTAATAAAATTGAAAGTCCAATCTTAAGACTTTAATTTTTAGCTATGTCATTATATTACAGCAACAAATGAAATATGAATAAATATGACAGACTTGAAGAACATTTGTAGTAACATTTTTGTATCTTTGTCAGCACGTGCTGACCTCACATGATCCTACATAATTTGCATTGTTATTAACCTGTGCTACAAGATCATATCGTTTTTGTGAATCTGCATTATGAACCCGGAAACAGTACTGTTGTGTGATAAAAAAAGGTTATTAAGAAGTTATTTTCCCACTAATTTCATTATAAAACCCCAGTATAATAGTGTGTCATGTAAAGTCAAATTTCAGGAAGGAGCTAATTTTCCCCCAAATATGCTTGACAATTTTGCAGTCATACAGTACAAAAGATGTTTTGTGTCTTTATTAAGTTTCACATAATGGAGACACATCTTTGTTCCATTTACTTATATAAGCATCGTTGTTCAAAATACCATTAAGTAGTTTATTGTTGTTAAATTTTAATATTCTTTTTTTTTTTTTTTTTTCATACATTTCTTTAATTTTTGTGATATATACATTTTTCCAATTACAAATATAGTTGACTGGGTTGTTGAATAATTTCATATAAGAATGGTTTTTGAAGTTTCATATTGATAAACACTTTATTTTAAAACTTACTTTATCTTTAGCAGATTTTACGACGTTGTTCTTAAAAGTGTACATCAAGTTTTACTTTCATGTATCTTGAGTAATTACAGTTAAGGTTTTGTTTATAAACTTTAATAGCTTTTTTAAGCATAATATTTTCGTAATATTATTCTTCTTTTTGAATTTGTTTGTAAAGAACACTCTTTAATACCTTTCCATATTCATAAGAATGTCTTTAATTTTTGAAATTCCACTCTGTATCCAGTTTTCAAAACATATTGGTTTTGATTCATACTGAAAGAATTTCTTAATGTTCCATATACTCTAACTAAAGAACTTACCTCTCTTTAAAATTGTGAATCTGAAAAATTACATTCAGACATTTTTAAAACATTAGAAATTGTAGAGATATTATTTTACTGCAAAATATTGTGAAGTATTCTATGAGTAACACTTTCTACATCTAATATTTTTCTTATTCATAATGCTCTGGTAGAATTCAGTTTACTTTAATGTCAAAACCAATTCTGTCTTGCTGAATTTTACCAATTAGTGTATTTCTTTTATTCCTGTAATTTTTTTTTCAAATAAAGTTATATATTAGCTTTGAAAAATTTTTGAACAAAAATTTCATTTCCAAAGGGGAGATCATCAAGAAAAGCAAAAATCTCCTTGAGAATCATTTGGCCAGAAAAGTTGAAATTTACATTGGAACTTCATCACATAAAGTAGATTCAAGTTTGTTTGAATGGTGTTCCCCTGGGGTAGAGTGGGGCCACAATTGAAGATCAAAGTTTTACAAGGGGATATATATATATATAATATATAATATATATATATATATATATATATGAAATTTTTTTTACAATTGTCTTCTTTAGAACAGGGCCATGATTAGTCTTATTCATATGCAAGCATTCTCGGGTAGTGTAGATTCAAGTTTGTTCAAATCATGGCCCAAGTTAAAAAAAATGATGTTTGATCTCTCTGTGCATGTGTGTGTTTGTCTCTTTGTCTGAAGTAATAATCTTGGTCAAACCTTTTGAATTATGCATTTTCAAGATGGAAATATATTTACGGAACAAAAGGTTGAAAATGTATTATCAGTAAACGTCATAGTCATATGTCAAGGTCAGATTTGTCACAATTGAAATGTCCAGAGACATAGTATATAAAAAATACATCTCAACTTGATTCACCATTCAATAATTGTTGAATTGCATTTAAAACAGGAGTAAACATTGTTGATTGTCTCAATATGTGTAATATCATTGCTGGTAACTTATGATCATTTTCTGATTTTACATTTCAACATTGATATAACATTAAAAATTATGAAGTGTCAAAGTGAATACAGTTTTATGTCAGAGTGGTATATTTTAGCATGAAGCCCCGCCCACATGAGTACATGGATTTGAGCACCCTTCCTCTGAGCTGGGACTGGAGAAATGTCAATGGAACAAACTACTGTAGCACAACTAGGAACCAACACATTCCACAATGTAAGTTTTTCTTTATCGTAGAAATATGAGAGTTATGATACATGTCACTATCTCCATAAATCTTCAAAATGCTTAACTAGTGTTCAATACTTGCTGTGCACTTTTGAACATTTTCTGAGATATAAATTGTAGACAAGCAGATGACTGCATACTAAAAGAATATGTACATCTCAGGGTTCAATCCTTGTGAAGCCAGGTTAGGAATATTTCTGTTGATAGCCAGGCTCTCTGATGGGTAGTGAACTCAGTGAGGGATAGCAATCTAGCCTGGAGGGTATAAAACTTTTACTGTACTCATACTAAAACTTGTAACCTTGAGTATTTACTCCATCTGAGTATGAAAATGTTTTTACTAAAGTCTTATATCCTTGATTTTTGAGCTTGAGTATGATTTACAGCACAGAGTTGGAGTATGGAAACGTGCTCAAAACAGTTTTATAACCTCCAGGACCAGTGGGGATCCGAGTTGTTAGAATAGATCCTCAGCACCCCTTGCTTGTCGTAAGAGGTGACTAAATGGGGCGGTCCTTCGGATCAGACCGCAAAACCTGAGGTCCTGTGTCACAGCAGGTGTGGCATGTAAAAGAACCCTCCCTGCTCAAAGGCCATAAGCGCCGAGCATAGGCCTAAATTTTTAGCCCTTCACCGGCAATGGTGACATCTCCATATGACTTCACCGGCAATGGTGACATCTCCATATGAGTGAAAGATTGTCGAGCGGGATGTTAAACAATATTTAATCAATCAATATAACCTCAAGGCCTATATATTTGGCCACAAGTAAGTAGAGGATTGACTGGAACTTTCATGATGTCCATGTACCTGAAGTAATAACTTCTACAGTCTGTCGGAAATCACAGTTAGAGTGAAGTATTAAATGAAAAATGTTGCAAAAAGACTACACAAGTGTGTTATAAATGAGTGTGGAGTTGCTACCATATAGAGACTGTCCTCATAAATGAGTCGGGAATCTTACTGACTTTAAAGATTCTAAATCTTTAGAGTATTAAATTGTTTATCAGTAAATATACAGGGTTAATAAAACATATTTACATTTCCCATTGTTTTGCCTTATATGACACTACTAACAAAATTGATATTCAATTTTCCATGACATGAAGTCAGTCATGTGATTAGACTTTTTTCTTGCTTATGAATACAATCACCGCTTCAAAAGTATTTGAGTCAATTGTACTAGGTACCTTCACCTGTCTTGACATCATAACGGAAACAAAATAAATAAAATTAGAATATTTACAGAGAGTTTATTTTGTAAACAGACAAGAATTTCATTAATGAATAAAACAGAAACATTCACCATACTGTTCAGATGTTTTATCTTTTAAACTTCTGCAAAAGTCTGCAACTTCAACTGCAACTTCTGAAGTATGCCGAATTCATACGATGTGTTTGATATTTACATTATGGCAATCTAATATTAGATTCATTTAATGATGATGGTAACCTGTTGTTTCCAGGCAATAGCCATCACTGCCATGACCATGGCTGGTTTCGAGCTCAAAACATTGTTCAAGTCAAGGCACCACTGCGAGTCTTTATTTAAATCCTAATTTCTCAGTTGAACGAAAAGTCTCTTTCAGTTTTATCTTCTCATACACACCCTGGAAGTAAAAAAAAAATAAAAATACAACGTACCTGTACTTTTCTATATCTGTCAGTATAATGCTACAACCACGAGTCCTAACAATGAACATGCCGTTGCTCCCTTCCAGAAACCTGACGTAGAACTAAACATCAAGTTGATCCAATTATCCTTTGTCATCTCTCTTAGATCCTCTGAATTTCTGTCAAAATCTATGTTCAGCAATTGCGTTTACAAATTTAAATAAGGTAGGACACCGCCACCGTTTCTCCATCACCAATTGACCGGATGTAGTGTACTCCGTGCTTCTTGTTTTCAATTGAGTTAACGACACTCTTAGTTATCTTTATATTACACTTGTTTAATCTTTTTTAATCTTTCTAACATATATATTTATATTTTATATTCTCCAAGATATTGTTCCCAATTATTTATTCAATCTAACTTTAACGAACTATATCTTGTATTGTACGATTGTCTGCCTACACAAGTATGGAAGCTTGATGAGAACAATACAAATCGAAACAGAAATATAAATGTAAGAAATAAGATCTCATTTTTTGAGTGTTATTGGGATATGACATGAAGTTGGTACATGATCAAATCTACCATAACGCCCTTTGGGCGTGATAGGATTTGATCATGTGACTAACTTCATGTCACATCCCAATAACACTCAAAAAAACATCTTATTTCTTAAATGAAACAATTTCAGAATACACTTCTTGAAAGCATTGTTGACCTAGTATAATAGTATTAAAAGTGAATTTTGGCTTGTGCATTCTGAACTTGGCAGTGAACCTGGCTAAGGTATGATGATGTTTAAAAAGAATGTTTTTGAAAATCATTTCATGAACATATATGTTAACATTTAAGGTCTTTTTAGCTTACATGAGCTGAAAGCTCACGTGAGCTTTTCTGATCGCCTGTCCATACATCTGTCTGTAAACTTTCACATTTTTAACTTCATCTCCAGAACCACTGAGTTAATTTCAACCAAAGTTGGCAAAAAGCATCCTTGGAGGAAAGGGATTCAAATTTGTTCAAATGAAGGACAACACCTTTCTCAAAGGGTAGATAATAACAAAATAACAAAAATACACTGAATTTTTTTTTAAAATCTTCTCAGAACACTTGGCCAATTTCAAACAAACTTAGTACAAATCATTCTTGGGTGAAGGGGAGTCAAGTTCGTTCAAATGAAGGGCCATGTCCCCTTCAAAGGGGAGACAATCACAGAAATGCAAAAACATTTAAAAATCTTCTTTTCATGAACCACTGGGCCAGAAAAATTCCAATTTACTTGAAAGCTTCCTGACATTGTGCAGATTCAAGTTTGCTAAAATTATCCTCCACCTGGGTAGGGTGTGACCATAATAGGGGATCAAACTTTTATATGCAAAAAATATAGATAAAAATCTTTAAAAATCTTCTCCTGAACCACTAAGCTAGAAAACTTACATGAGAGTTTTTTGACATAGTGCAGATTCAAGTTGTTGAAATCATGGTCCCCAGGGGTAGGATGGGGCCACAGTAGGGGACCAAAGTTTGACATCTGAATATATAGGGAAAATCTTTAATATGGGCCAAGGTGACTCAGGTGAGCAATGTGGCCCATGGGCCTCTTTACATTTTGTACATTTATTTTGCTTTAAAAAATCCACACTAAAATACATGACTTTTCCAGACTGCGGCTCTTGTTGGGGAATGGGATCAACCAGTGCTTTAGCAGACAGAATCAACATCAAGCGTAAGGGTGCTTGGCCGTCAGCCTACCTGTCTGTACAGCACGTGATAGACTGTGGAAATGCAGGGAGTTGTGAAGGAGGAGATGATGTGGGCGTGTGGCAATATGCTAATTCACATGGTATCCCTGATGAGACCTGCAACAATTACCAGGCAAAGGATCAAAGTAAATGAACATGAAATTGTGTTTTCTTCTGTTTGTTGTTTGGTTTCAAAAATATCTTGCAGATTTGTAATTGGTTGTGTTCTGATATTAAATGTTTCAAATTACATTGATTTTCAACTCTTCCCCCCCCCCCCCCCCCCCCCCCCCCCCCAAATAAAAATGAAAAAGAACTAGAATTTTCTAAGTAGTGAACAGAAATGGCATTTCCTTTATACATGGATATAGTTCATGTAAATCATTATTTATTTGATTGCCAACTTAATTGATAGTTATATGTATATTTGTTAACATTACAGTTGGGCTTAATTTTACTGAGCTTCTCACCTTCAGGACAACTATGAAACTCTGCATGATACCGGTTGTGGTAGCTCCGTGGTAGAGTGTTCGCTTTGTAACCGGGAGGTTGTGAGTTAGAGCCCCACTCATGCCATGGCCGCATCAAACCTAAGATAACATAGGTTATGATTCTTCCTTTGCTAAACACTTGAAATCACAGGTTATTTGGATATGACCTTAAAAACAGAGGTCCTGTGTCGTGGCATACAGTGGCACGTTAAAGAACCCTCACTGCACTAAGCATAGGTCTAGAGTTGTGGTACTTCACCTACAGTTGGTGACGTCTCGATATGTGTGAAAAATTTTCAGTGGGACATAAAATAAACAAACAATCAAATATATACATGATAGAAATTTGTATCTGCACAAGTGAAAGATCTTAATGAAGAGCTAAGGTCAAAGGTCAGATTTATTATAATAGCTGTACAGTCAATTTTGGAATTACACCAAACTAGCATGGTTGTTATATCCAGGGATACAGTCATTTTATAGTTGATGATTATGTTATTTATGTTTACATGTACATTGAGGACTGATCAGGTTTAGGATAGGTCCATTCTCAAGAAACTAGATCTTATTTCAAATGAACTTAAATCAATGTACAGCAGTTATAAATTTTTGGCAGAAGTTTGTGGATAGGAAAAATCTGCAAAATTTAGAATCACAAAATATATATACATGCTCACAGGTATAATGTAGCTGCAGAAATTGGAAATGCAGAATATAATTCTCTACCATTTATGAATTAAATTGCAAAAATTTCTGACTGCAGAAAATACTGTTATACAGTATTATCAATCTTACAATGTACAAATATGCATGGATGTTGCACACTTTCGAGTAATTACCAGAAGCCTTATCAAAAATTGATAGATGCTAAAGTAACCGGTCATGATATCCTAGTGGTTAGGATGCTTGCTTTGTAACTGGAAAGTTCTGGGTTTGATACTTGATCCTGACACCATGTCAAATCTAAGATGTTAAAAATAGGTAGTGACTGCTCTGTCATCTTGATTCTTTTATATCAAAGGTCTTATTTCATGGCAGGCATTGATACATTGTGTGAAATTACTGATGGATCAATGGACAAAATCTGTAGAAAATTTGTCTACAGTGAGATATAAGACTGATCTGTGTATAGAGTGAATTAATGCAGTTTTTGAAACAGTTTCAAACATGTTTTTTGACATTTTGAAATAATTTTATAGTTCATTTAATATTTGCCTCCACTACTTACACAGATTAGGCTTTAAAAATATCACCAAAAAACAAACATTGTTGTAAATGATATATACATATTAAAAATTGAGTGTTAAATATGCTTCACATTATAAAAGACATGAAATACAGAGTACAGTGAAAAATAGTAATTTTTAATTTGTTGTTGGTCTATAGTAAATCAGTCAGGTATATAGAATTTGAAATTGTGGTAGACCAATTGTCTGTGAGTACAGAAAAGCAAGTTTTGCACACTGGGGGCACAATAAAGAACCCACACACTGCTACAATGTTGAGCACCATACAGAGGTCAAAATTTGTGACACTTTACCTACAGCTGGTGACATCTAGATACAAGTGAAAATTAAAACAACAATCAAACTAAAGCTAAAGAGACATAATATTAATTGTAGATAACATTATCTAGGTGAGCTTTGTAATTTTAGATTAGACTCATTGTTTCATATCATTTACAATTTCAGAATGTGATCCTTTTAATCAATGTGGAACATGCTCAACATTTGGAGATTGTTTCAAGCTAAGTAACTACACTCTGTGGAAGGTGTCTGATTATGGAACAGTTAAAGGCCGGGAAAAAATGATGGCTGAGATATACAAAAACGGACCAATCAGGTTAGGCTGACAACAATAAAACTGTCTTTTTATCATCATTTTGACAAATTAGATAATACACATTGTAGTTGTATTTTTTTTCACTTAGGAAATATGTGGGTCATGAAGCTATATTATTTTTTCTTATATACAATATTTAATGGTAAAATGAAGTCTGAATAATAAATCAATGGGAACTATATTTTCATTGGAATCAATGGGGTAGATATACCCCATGCAATGAGTTACAAAGGGCCTCAACAATCTGGCACCAGCATATCTGTCAGAACTTATTGTAAAATACAAATCTGCCAGATCTCTTAGATCAGAATCTGCACATCTAATAGATATACCTGTAACCAAGACTAAGCCGTTTGGAGAACACAGGTTTGATAAAACAGCGGCCACTCTATGGAAGAGTCTTCCATCTAAAATCGGGAAGATTCAGAAACTTGATTGTTTTAAAAAAGATTGAAAAACCCATCTCTTTCGTCAGGCTTTTAATGTGTGATCTTTTTGATTTGACATATTTTATAATCAGTATTTTATGCAACATGCAGAAGAATGGTAAAAAAAAAAATGTTTTTTCTAGCACATATTTTATATTTTATGATTTTTTATAATATGAATTAATTTCTAATTTTCTCTAGCTTATTTCTAGTTTCAATTGTTCATTGTGCGATATTGATATCTGGCATTATTAAGTATTTTATGTATTCTGTATAATTTTGATTTGCGTTTTAGTATAGTGTAAAGCACTTTAGAGTATATTTAAATAAGGCACTATATAAGTGCATTATTATTATTATTATTATGAAACAAAATTAGAGAAAGCTCTTGGAAAATTGTCATTTTATGATTTTTGAGCAAAATGAGCTGTAATGTCTCTTTAAACACAACCCACGTGAGACTGTCCTTTAACATTATTTTTATTAAAGTTGATGTTGTTCACAACACTTTCTTCAATTTTTGTCAGTTTTCCTTATACACTGATTGTTTGACATGTCAATGTTTTTATTTCAGTTGTGGAATTGATGCCACTGATAAATTAGAAGCTTACACTGGTGGAGTTTACATGGAAAGGAAAGAGGAACCTATGGTAAAACTGAGTCCATTATGAATGAGAAGGAATGATTGTGAATTTCCCCACATGTTTTATTTAGATAAATTGGAAATGAATTTTAATTTATAGTATGCATGTAATTGAAGTCTAAACTATTTCAGTACTTGCTATATTTACATGTTATTTCCTTACTTTTTGGCACCATAACCGTGTTTGTTATGAACATGTTTACTGTTCAGGAAATCCACACTATACTAAGTAATTTGTTTTCTATACCTGGCAGGTAAACCACATTGTGTCAGTAGCAGGATGGGGAGTGGATCCAGCCACAAAAACCGAGTACTGGATTGTCCGGAATTCGTGGGGAGATCCCTGGGTAAGACAGTTGCTGAGTCAGCATTCTGGACAGTGACATCATCTGAAATGTTCTCCAAAAACAGATCATTTGATTTCACTGCTCCTTGGATTGTCAAATGATAATATTCTACATTTGATTAAGGTCAGGATCTGTTATTAGTAATCAAGTTAACATCTTGCACTCTTTCCATTGCTAAGTGATCATGACCTTTTCTCTCCCTCTCTAGCAACTATTTGCAAGGAAATATATCATCGCTAATATGGGGTGTGTACATGCGTATGTTTTCATATGTATGTTTGTCTATGTGTCCATTAGTGTGTAATGATGATGGTCACAGATAGCATTTCTTTGTTAATGAATGAGGAAGAACTTTATCAATTTTGAAGGTCAATTGGGAACTGTTTCCCAGAATTTTGACTAATACAATGATAATTATGACTGAATTGATGTGTAAGTTAACAATATAGAATAATAAATGAACAAGTTAACTGTCGACTGTACACACACAAACACAGAGAGAGAGGGGGGAATCAACAACAGCATTAACAATAGCATAGATATAAAAATTACTGATTTTCTTCAAATTCATCGTCAAAGCATGACATTAAACTCGCATTTGATGGCCCCATGTCAATGATAAAATGAGAAGGCACCATTTAAAAATCTTATGCCAAGAAATTCAGAAATATTTACCATCCTTTAATTTCTATCTACTAACCTTAAAGAAAATGTATTTGACTTGATTCTATCCTATGTTTGTGATTAGGTAATTGAAATATGATCACTAGTTTTATATCAATAATTTAAATTCCTTCATTTCAGGGTGAGCGTGGATGGCTGAGAATTGTCACCAGTGCCTACAAAGGAGGGCAAGGCAATGACTATAATCTGGCCATAGAGTCTAGGTGTGCTTATGGAGACCCAATTATTCCCCCTGGATACTAAGAAATTGCAAAATTTGGAATGAAAAACACCAGTTCTCTGTACTATGCAGATTGAAAATGTCATTATTTGATTTAACTTCATTCTCAAAATTACATCGAACACTGATGAAAACTTCTAGTCATGTCTTTTAATTGTTTGATGAAGCATGTACATTTGATTGGTAATTTACTAAATAACTGATTTTTTTTTCCAACTGGTGTGGAAGGTAGTGTGAACATTGTCTTTAAAAAAAGGGTCAGAATGAATATTAATTTGGTCTTTGGTCATTTTCATGGAGTTTGAATCTCCATTATCTGACATTCTAAAACCTTAGTCAGACTCATGTTAAAGACAAAGTTTATGTTTTTTTTCTACTATAATAGTATGCATCTATATCATGCATTTAATAAGTGATATTAGTTCGTGCAATCTCAAGTTGAAAAAATTTTTATCATATAATGTCTAGTTTTAAAAAAAAAATCTACATATTTCAACAGATTGTTAACTTACAGCTGTGGATAATGTGTACATTACAAGGAAGAGAACAAAAGCATCCCTCTTCTATGGTGTCAGTATCAAAGTTTATTCATTATTGGTATCTTTGGTTTATATAGGTCAACTTTTGGCACAAGTAAATTTTACGTTTTTTAGATTTATATAATTATATATATATTGTTATTCACCCATTTTAAAAGATTTTTCTGTATGATTGCACATGGAAATTCCTTTTCATAAATAAAATTTAATTTTTAAAAATGTGTAGTTTTCATTATATTGTATAATATTTTAAACTTTTATGTCACCAGTGTTAGTCCAGAGACTTGCTGTTATTGGTCTGTATCCATCATCATTCATCTGTCGGGTGTTCGTAATTGAATATTTTTAACTTTTTGATAACTACCCCTCCAATTCTTTTCAAATGTGGTATGAAGCATCTTATGGACAAGGAGGACATAAATTGTAAAATTCAGGATTCCTACCCCTGGGACCTTAGGGGCAGAGGCAGAGTAAAAACTGCCAAAATTTGACAAATTTTTCAAAAAATCTTCTGTGCAACTGCACATGTGTAGAAAACTAAATGCATGGTGATGTTGAGCAGGAAGGCCTCTACTGATATAGTATATTTCATGATCTCTGTTGTAGAGGTTCTGACTCCAGAGCAGGTCCTACATGGATGCTTAGGAGCAGGTAGCTCTTTACCAAAATTTTAGGTAATGGGTTCCAATGTGATGCCAAAATGATCATAGTTATTAAATGTTAACATTAACAATGAACATTTTTAACTTTTTAACAACTGTCCTTCTCAAATTTGGTATGAAACATTTTTGGACAAGGAGATCTTGAATTGTTAATTTCAGATTTCCTGCACCCACAGGGATTTTGGGGTTGGGCAAAAATTTCCATCAATTGACCAGTTTTTAAAAAATCTGTACAATCATATAAGTGTAAGAAAAAACTAAATGCATAGTGATGTAGAACAGGAAGACCCTGACCAAAATTGTCAATTTTATGATCCCAGGGGTAGAGGTTTTCACTCCAGGGCAGGGCCAACTTTGGTATGAATTGTAAAACCTTCTTTAATGCCATTGGTACTAAATGGATATTTAGAAGAAGTAGCCCTTTATGAAAATTGTAAATTTCATGATTCCAGGGGTAGGGATTTTATGTCGAGTAACTGATTTTTATTCTCAATGATGATGTAGCAAGTGATAGCATGGCGAGAATTCCATTGTCATTGAAAGCAAGTTTTTTGACTTGCAAAGATGGCCTAGCGCACTAGGAGATTTGATTCTGCAGGCAAGCGCAAAGTGGGTATTCAAAATAAAGTGAATTTTCCTGTGCTTTATATATGAGGGATGATATGTTGTGAGCCTTGTACTGAAGGTGGTTAGCTTTGATGTCCTTTTTCAGCCCTACTATTCCCTGACTATTTAAGGCTTTGTACCAGAAGACTGGTGTCATTTGGTCAGTTTATATTGATGAGGTAGCACATTAAAGTAAACAAGGCATGTGAATTTTGCAAAATGGACAAAATCAGTGAAAGAGCAGTGATTCAATATTTGCATACGAAAGGTTAGCACCTAAGGATATCTGTACTGATACGGTAGCAACACTAGGAAAAGATGCCCCTTCATTTGCTACGGTAAGAAGCTGTTGGTATTTCACATGAAAGAGAACATTCCATTCTGACAGAGGATCTTGCAATGAGAAAGCTTTCAGCCCATTGGGTACCAAGACTTTGTCAGTTGATCAGAAGAACACCAGGTGCACTTTGCCGCATGCTAATCTAAACTTTTTAGAGGTAGATTCTGTTACCTTTCTTCAGAAATTTGTTACTATGGATGAGACATGGGTCCATCATTTCACCCCAGAGGTCAAACAACAGTGTAAACAATGGAAGCATCCTGGTTTAACCCCACCAAAGAGGATAAAGACTGTTCCAACAGCTGGAAAGGTTACAGCCTTGGTTTTCTGGGATGCTGATGGTAGATTATCTCCAGAAGGGACAATCAATGGCACACACTATGCATCATTTCTGAGGCAGTTATGGGAAAATATTAAACTCAAGCACCACGGAAAACTCGGTAAAGGTGAGTTGTTCCACCAGGACAATGCCCCTGTTCACAAGTCTGTCATTGCCATGGCTACCAGTAACAATTGTGGCTTTAAATTGATTGAGCATCTGCTTTTTTGCCTGATTTCACTCCATCAGACTTTCATCTATTTTCAAAACTGAAAGTGGTCATTTCTGGTACCCACTTGCAGTCAAGGATTTTCTGAATGGTCAAGAAGAGGACTTATTTAAGAATAGCATTAGACCCTTAAACATCACTGGCAAAAGTGTATAGACACTGAAGGGGATTATGTTGCAAAATAATGCAATATGTCCATCAAAATTCAAACCCTTACATACAAGGCTCACATGTCAATCGGCCCTTGTATATGGTTCTGACCCTGGGGTGAGTCAAAATAGTCATAAAGTGTTAATATAACCTATATGATGTAAAGTATTTCACTTTTGGGGGAATTGTGTTTTAAGGACACATCTTGTTTTATACTGCTGCTGAATATTAGAATTTTAAATTAGCTTAAACATGCAGGACAGGAAAATAATTATATATTTTGTATCCCTGAAAGTCGGTGATACATTTGACCAAGAAGAACTGTGGGCCTGGTTATCAATGATTATCCTTCAAATGCTATTGCAACTCCGAAATGTTGAGGCACATAGAGCATTCTGCAATAATCTTAAAACACTCTTGTTCAGGCGTGAATATGCCCTGTACACTTCAGTGCAATACCAGAGACTTCATGTAAAATCTCTTGCAAACTGAACTCTGATACAGTGTGTGTCTCTTGTTTAATCAAAGTTATCTACCCTGTCATCTTATTACTGTGTTTTATTTAAGTCTTTCACTGTTTCATCATTCATGTTACTTAACAGTTTATCATAGCTCTTACATGTCTTTTTATTGGCACATTATCATTAATTATTAATCCAAACATTGTAGAGCACATAGAAACTATATGTAATTTTGCACTTTATAAATGAATAAAATAATACAAATGTAAAAGGTCCTCACTTGAAAATTGTGGAAGCCTTTGGCTCAGGTGAGCTAAAAAGTAGTCATGTCATAGTGAATATTTTAATCAGATCTATACATTCCCTTGATGTAAAATGGTGAACAAATTAATTAAATTTATAAAAGAAACTAATTTCTTGATGAAATGTACATATAAAGTTAGCTATGATATGATCATTTTAGAAATTTCTATCAATTTTGATCGGGATTGGTACTTTCTCCTCTAGTTTGGTTCACATCTAAAATTTAGTGATATAATATATCAGTTTTACGAATTACATGTTTCTTAAAAAAATATTACCAAAAAACCATTATAATATTCATAAATTTTGATTTTAAAGCAATATAAGCTGTCAAAATTGTTATTTTGGGGTCCTAAAATTTAATCGAAAATTTTGTAAACATCTACCTTCTAATACCTGATTTTATCGATTAAACTTTTGACATGTTGTATTTTTTGCATTAAATGCAAAAATGTTCGACAGTTGAAATTAAGTCTTCCCGTACCTTAATTTTCCCGACATTATTTCCGTATGCAATGACCTAAAGTTGAACTCATTCGGCAAAATCAAATGCGCAAGCGCAGTATTTCCGGTAAGCACGAAAGATGTCTGACACATTTACAGGATCGAGTCTTCTTCAAGGTTTTATTAGATATTTATATCATGCATCAAATCAAAGAGAACTTTGGAATTTAAAATCTCCAATTTGCAAACAAAACACCTTTTTTATCATTCCAGAAAAAAATCACAAATAAAACTGGTGATCCTAATTCTTTTCAAACAATTAGGAGGCTCTCCACTTTCTACCTTTAAAAGATGACAATGTTTTAGGTGATGCAAGAAAATTTAAGACTGAAATGTAGTATTTTATAAAGTAGGATGATTTTTAACTTTACCTTTTAAATGCAGAATTTTTATTAAAAATTGAAAAAGCATTTAAGTCTATGGATGACCTTGAGCTCCACTCCAAGGTCAATGATGCAAGAGGTAAAGTTGAAACCCCAGCTGATTGTTACAGACTGCACAAGAGTGTGGTCTGATCTGATGTGGGTTTTCAAACTGTGTTTCTGCATAATATCAACCTAAATGCATTTTTAAATGATTTTTTTCAAAATCATTGCAATATAAGTATTTAATTGTAGATTGAAGTTATTTCAAATATTAACATTCCAATTGTATAATATCTAGATATAAACCATGCATATTTGAAATAATAAACATTATAGTTGTCTATTTGTACTGCATTTGTTTCGGATTCAATCTATTTCATTTGCATTACTATTCATTCATGTAATACAAAAAAGGGTGTGTAGGATTTTGTGGATTCAAGACTGTTTTACAAATCCACAACTAGTATTATATGCAAGTAAATATAAAAGAGAATCAAGTCCAGACAGTGAAAACTCCAACATGTATATATGCCTTTTCAAGTCCTCCTTCTGCATAAAATTGTTTCTACTAACTATAATTTTCTTACTATAGCAATTAAAATATCCTAATCAAAGTATTACTTCACAGTTAACTCTTCATCCAATTGGTATGTACAAAATACATATCGTCAGTGTGGTCCAATCTTTTAAAAAATGGGCCACATAGATCACCTTGGCCCATATTAAAGATTTTTACAAAATATTTGCATGTTAAACTTTGATATCCTATTGTGGCCCCTACCTACCCCTGGCAACCATGATTTTTACAAACTTGAATCTGCACTATCTCAGAAAGCTGTAGTGTAAATTGGAACTTTTCTGGCTTAGTGGTTATTGAAAAGATTTTTTTCCTATATTATTGTGGCTCCACCTACACTTGGGGCCATGATTTTAAAAAAATGATTTTGCACTATGTCAGAAAGCTTCAATGTAAATTAGAACTTTTCAGACCCAGTGGTTCAGGAGAACAAGATTTTTAAATGATGCCTTCCTATTTTTGTTATTATCTCCACTTGGAAGGGGACATGACCCTTCATTTGAACAAACTTGAATTCCCTTCATCCAAGGATGATCTGTACCAAGTTTGATTAAAATTGGCCATGTGGTTCTGGAGAAGATGATTTTTAGAAATTCCTGTATTTTCACATGTAAAATTTTGATATTCTATTGTGGCTCCACCTAACCCCTGGGGCCATGATTTTAACAGCTTGAATCTGCACTATATCAGGAAGCTTCATTGTACATTGGAACTTTTCTGTCCCAGTGGTTCTTGAGATTTTTAAATTACCCCACCCTATTTTTGCATATTTGTGATTATCTCCCATTTAAAGGGAGCATGGCCCTTCAATTGAACAATCTTGAATCCCTTTTACTCAAGGATGATTTGTACCAAGTTTGATTGACATTGGCCAGCTGGTTCTTGAGAAGAAGATTTTCAAAAGTTGTCAGTATTTTTTCACTATTTTGCTATGATCTCCCCTTGGAGAAGGGCATTGCCCTTCATTTGAACAAACTTGAATCCCCTTCACCTATGGATGCTTTTTGCCATGTTTGATTGAATTTGGCCCACAGGTTCTGCAGAAGAAGATGAAAATGTGAAAAGTTCACGACGAAGACAACAGGAAGTTTTTATTAGAAAAGCTCACTTAAGCCTTTAGCTTTTGAAAAAATTGGATGCTCTTTCATTTTCTGTGGCCTGATACCTTTCACGCTTGCATCAAGTTGATTTCTTGTCTGTAATAGCTAATAAAGTTGAAACAAAAGGATGTAATTGGTGGCAAAATGGATTTCATGGTTCATCAAGTGTCAATTAACATTCTATTAGAAAAGTATTAAAAAGAGATCTTGAAAACTGATAAAAATTTAACAGTGACTTTGACATTTCACCTTGACCCTATTTTCAAGGTCATGGGGCTTAAAGTAGGTGGTCCCATGTCTCTGTAAAAGCTTGTATGATATTGGAGACTTTCATGGCCAGTAACTATGCTTAAAGGTCCTTGAATCCCTTCAGTCAACCTATGTGAATTCATAAGTGAAGGTTTCATCTATGACTCAGTTTAGTACATTGCAATAACAAGCTTTTTTAAAAAGAAAATCACTGTCATTCACAGATGGGTTAAAGTTTATAGTTGCAAATAATTGTATTGAAAGCAATTAAGAAGTAAATACTTACGCAAAGCATATTTCAAGGGTATGCATATTGTAAAGGAAAGAGCAGAAAAAAGTGCTGGTTTTTTGTTATTTTTGAGGACCTTTGACCTTAACCCAATTTTCAATGTCAAAGACCCCATTCCCGTTGGTCCCATGCCCACACAAGAAACTGTTCTCAAGTTTCACCTGTTTTATATAGAAACTGTGAACACAAGGGGTAATAATTCCCATAAAAGTTCATTGAATCCTTTGGTTTGATCCACATATGAATTCTACTAAGTCACCTCTACAGTTCAGCAATTATGATTAAAGAAGAGTAGTAATAACTAGGATTTCTGTGTAAAGTCCAATAACTTTGTAAAGGGTCAAAGCTCATTTATGCAGTGTCATGTGATCATGCTTCGAGTTATCAAATATGAAAGGCTATAAATCTTTTTGATATGTCTAAAGATGTCAAATGCTTTCTTGCCAGAAAGAATAAATGGAAGAAAATAAGAAACAAAACAATACCAATAGGACTTTCCACAGAAAGGTGGAAAGCCCTAATAACCGAGAGCTTGTATTACTCTTTCAATGGTGAAATCATGCTTCATACAAGGAGCTTACATGAGCCATAAAATAAAATTTCAGTGCAATAAGCCACCTTAAACCCCCAATTAAAATATCCCTCATTACATATCTATTCAGCTTAAACAAGTTTCTTTAACAGGATGGATCAATGGACAAGGTCATTGTATACTACCTCAACCCCAATTCATCTGCTGGAGTATGTTAAAAGATGACCAGTCAACCATCAGCTGCTCAGGGAATCTGTGGGTGTATGATGCAATTGCACATATACATAATCACACATAATTTTAAGGACACTCATTTGACTTGTTTATGATCCTCTAGACAAACATTTTGCCAATGATAGGATCCATGTT
The DNA here is from genome assembly GCA_024699665.1 of Ostrea denselamellosa. Classification (NCBI taxonomy): domain Eukaryota; kingdom Metazoa; phylum Mollusca; class Bivalvia; order Ostreida; family Ostreidae; genus Ostrea; species Ostrea denselamellosa. Next base: position 16,918,589 of record JAMZEH010000055.1, read on the forward strand.
TAATTAGATACAGTTCTACTTGATCCAAAGATGATACTGCATCATTTTGTATTAGACCACAATATGGTGCCAAAAAAATTGTTCAACTTCCCAATAGAAATCATCCATACTCTAGTTATAAAATTTTAAGATTCATGTATGTGTTTATTACATTAATTTCTAGGAAATAAAGCTGAGACTAGAAACTTCTACTACACCATACTGTTACTCTCCCTTTTTCTCTTTTTTAAAATTTTGTTTTTGTTTTTGTTCATTTGTATTTTCATATAACACAAAGAATATTTTGAAACATTTATTTTATCAGATCAGATTTGACAATAAACATATGAAAAAGCAAGCAACATTTAATTAAAGCAAAATAGCTATGAAAAACTATGTCATGATTTCTTAACTGCCTTCATTTGGTAAGAATGAACTGATGATGCTTAAATGCCATGTAACTTGAAACATTTCAAATTGAACTCTATTGCATTGATGCATCTTATGATTCAGTACTGTGGAATGAAGCTACAATTTTCATCAAATGGCCATTCCAAACAAAATATATTTCTAATGCTTCTACAAACTGAGACCGAGATTAATCAGCATATACAAAATATATTGCCTAATATTCCGAAAACAAGTTCATTAGTTTTACAAAACGAAACATTTGGCATTTAAGAATTTAAATACTTTACAGGAAATTTTTTTTTTCACTCTATCACCTGCTTTCCGTAAGACTAATTTGTTCATGCAAATAATAAAACATTACAAATGGAATGGCGAAAAACAACAATTATCACAGAACATCTAAGTTCATCATGGCACTCTCAGATGTAGAAAAATGCTGATACATGTATAATATACAGACAACCTCACAAGTAATCTACCCTTGACACTGCAAGTTTCATGTGTTGAACATAGACTTGCTCAAATAAAATCCGTATGACCCCCTCCCCTCACCTGAAAATCAGATTGAACAGTCTGGCTCCAGTTGAACTTCAAAAACCTAATGTTGTCAACACAAGTCTTTGTTCCCATATTTTGTAGCATTGCCAAGAAGTTTGGAGAAAAATATGATGCATGATATGCCTATATACTTCATGTACAAAATATACAGATGTATCAAGAAACACTGGGTGGGATAAATGTATAAATAAATATATATACATGTACAATGAATTAACCTGTACATTAAATTGCACTCATTTGGGTTTTTAACCATATCAACCCTATTGATTTACAATATGAAACCCTACAAAAAATAAGATTTAGTATCTGAAATAAAAGACATATTGCCCCGATACAAAGCATAAGCCCATTCTATGATGGGTACTCTGTAATGTACTGATGAAACTCAATGAAAATAATAAATAGAAATATAGAGATTTAAGGCACCATGTCAACTGATGGAGAAACTTTGTAGAATACATAGACATGCTAGAATATCTGACTAGACTAGAAATGCAACATTTGGGGGGAAATACTGCTCTGCTAACTAAAACACATAAAAAAAAACACCTTGCAACAATATTATAACTACAAAGGATATATTTGATTATCATCAGATACTACATACAAGTCAAACATTTGTTTTTACCCAACATCAACAATTTTCCTACTTAGTTTGAAAAAAAACCCACTCTAATATGTATGTTTTATATGACAGTGCAAATAAAGTTTAAAACCATGTACAGAATACTATAGATATCTAACTATGTCCGTTTACAAAATTTTACTTATACAAATAGTAGAGAGGATTGCAACCTATGTGTTGGATTTACCATTCTGAATTAACTAGCACTGCATTGCAAATGGAATACAACTAGATTGGGAGAAAGGTTCTGTAGGAGATAACAGTCTCTGGTGCATTAACATTTGTTCTTATCCGACATGTGTAAATTTCATAATACAGTGGTATGTACAATGACAACAAGATAAACATTCAACTTTTGTATAAATGGTATACAGAGAAATACTGTATTCCCCCATCAACCCTGAAGGACTAGAATCAAATGAAAAGACGAACCATCAATAACATTAAAGCAAAAATTACATAATGCTTACATGTGAGATTAAACTTAAGGCAACATAAATACTAATAGTAAACTTCAACTTGAAAACATTAAGTTATATGAAAAAGTCTACTGTATTAATAAAACTGTCCAATTATACATATTCATAACCTCACAAAGTCTAAATGTTTCTGAGGAGATGGGGTGGGTGGGGGAATTTTCTATCAGCTATGAACTATATACATTACACTAGTATACAGATACACTAGAATATGATTATGTCAAAGAACTTATTATCGATAATACAATCTTCGAGACAGACTATGAATAATTTGAACATCTTTCCCCATCGTTTACTTTGTATTAGCAATCAAATGACTAGATAAATTACCACTTGATTTATAAACCAAACTTGAAAGCCTTCATAGCGTAATATAAATATGACAACATGTGGATTTTTTCCTAGTATGGCATAATGAATCATTTAGGATCTTTAGTATTGAAAGATAAGAACCAAAGTTTGATTGCATATACTGTACAACAAATTCAAGCATACATGTACATACCTGATTCTCTACAAGAACATCAACTTAGTTATTGAGAGTATGGGAAAGACATGTGAAGATTGTTTGAAAAAATTGGCCCCTTACCCCTAGTGATATGCACTATCATTTCCTCGCCAGAGGATGCATTATGCAAGTTTCACCTACAACTCTGAAAACCTTTTTTAAACAAGATTCTTGTTTGTAAACTTAATATTTCATTCAACAAATTCTGCCTTAAAATAAAATATTGAATTGATGGAAACTGTCATCAATTTAAGCTGGATGCGTGCAAATCTACTCAAACTAAACCAAGATAAAACGGAATTTATTGTTTTCACACCTAAAAATCAACTTAAAAAATCAGTGTTACACCAGATTGATTTTGAGGGAGTTGCCATTTCCGAAGCAGAGTGCGTAAAAAATCTTGGTGTGTTTTTCGATAAACCACTAAGCATGAAGAATCATATCAGCGCCGTGTCAAAATCAAGTCTTTTCCATCTGCGCAATATTAGCCGCATTCGCCCATTCTTAACTGAAGAAGCTTGTAAAACCTTGGTGATTGCTTTAGTAATATCAAGACTTGATTACGGAAATGCACTCCTTTGCGGAATTCCTGAAACCAACGTATCAAAACTCCAAAAAATTCAGAATACAGCAGCAAGAATCATAACTCGAACCAAGAAGTACGAACACATCACTGAAGTATTAATATCTCTTCATTGGTTACCGATTAAATTTCGTACATACTACAAGATCCTTTTCTACACCTTCAAGTCACTACAGAATACATCGCCATCTTACTTGAAGGAACTGGTGACGATTTATGCGCCGTCACGAGCATTGCGCTCTGAGAAGTCAATGCTACTTACGAAACCTCGTGTGCGCACTGAGACATACGGAATTCGTCGGTTTGACCACGCAGCAGCGACACTCTGGAACAATCTACCAGACTCGCTGCGATTCCAGAAATCAATTTTTACATTCAAACGGGACTTAAAAACGTATCTTTTTAAATTAGCATACAGTGTTTAATCATTTTACTTAGACGTATATCAATTTTATTTCATGTATTTTTAACCTTCAGTCATCTTGGTGTCCTTCTGAATCTTTTGTTGTTAATATTACTTTCATTTGTATTCTAGTGTCTGTATAATTGTGTAATTTGAATTGAAGCGTTTTAATCCTTACCATGTTTACTGTATCACAGGTTTTTTGTTAATGTGGTCATGTGTTATAATTTTTATCATGTTCAGCGCCTTAGGGTAAATTTATTTTTATATAGGGCGCTATATAAATGCATATATTATTATTATTATTATAATCAAATCACATAAATTCCCAGATTTCCCTTAACCCTGAATTGTGAATTCTAGATGAGAGTAACAAACCCATGTCAACAAAGTGCTGAACGCTTCAAATTATATTTTACAAAGTAACACAAGAAATTATATCATTTGGGTTTGAATTTACTATTACAGAGTGCTCTTTAATAGTAAATTTGACCCCAAGTGATATAATTGCCTGTGCAAAGTAAGGAAAGTTGTACCCGTGGGATGAAAGAACGTCAGTTGTTCATACTGCCATATGTGTTGTCTCCAACAACCATAATTCGACATACCAAACCAGCACATTAGCTGCACATAACATCATTAGCAAGTTCTAAGTGAAAATCTTCACCTTTCATTTTCCAATCAATTACTTTAAAACTACTATACAATTCTCTAACAAAATAGTCCATTCACTTGTTTTTTTGCGTGCCATTTTGCATGGATCAGACATTTTTCTACTGTTTATATCATGTGATCAAATAGCCACATGATGCTGAAACTATTTTCTAAGTGTTGACAAAAATGTAAGTGTTAAGATTGCATAATGTGCCCTCTGGTGAGAGAATGGTGTATTGTGTAATGCTTCCTTTGCAAATAAATAATGTCCCCAATGAAACAAATACAGTATATTTATAGAATCAGCACCTGACATAAAGAAAGATCAATTCATCACAGAAACAGAAAAACAATACTTAAAAGGTGGATAAAATGAGAAGATCAACGTATGACTTCCACAAAATATAAAACTTAACAATACGTAATTTACATAAACAGAAGAAATAACGAATTCTACAACTGAAAAGTAAAGTGTTGTAAAGAATACTGTGTTGCTTGCCATGATCTTGATCTTCTACAGAATCTGCCTCTCCATTCAAGCATTGGACCTAACTCTGATGAATATTCATGAAGTATTGAACATTCGGATGACAGTAGGAGTTCACTCAGACAGATATATATATACATCCTGCTGTGTTCTCTATACATAGCAGGCAACACAAATACTGCATAAATCACAATTTCAAAGCATGAAATATGGACACTGATAGAAATAATACATATAGACTTATATCACTAAAGATCGAACAAAATACTGATCAATTTATTTTGAAATAATAAGACAAAACACTCAAGTGATTTTACCTTCTACTTACAATCCTGAAAGCTTAACACAGTCTAAATGTATATGTGATGGAAATGAGTAATAGGGAGAGAAATGGGAAAGATGAAAATACTTCTGCATTCATCCTTAATGAGGATGTATCTCTTTATGAACAGTAACATGGACTAACATATGACAACATCTAGAACTAAGAAAAAAGCACATTATGCAAATAAGTATGCCACGAGCACTCTTTTATCAACAAGCAGATAATTTCATGACTGATGTATCTCCTTGAAGAATCATAAAAAACAAAGTGGTATCCAAGTGTTGTTTATGAATTTCTTCTGGCTAGCAGATGGTGCTGAAAAGAATTTCTCCAGAGGTATATCTTGGTGGTAGTGCCTTTTTTCTTTCCATGTCCTTTCATGAAACACTTGTGGTACAGAACAGAAATGCTAGTGTAAACTGGCAATCCTTGGTTCTTCTTGCATGTTGAAATGACACTCTCATGGCTTGCTGTCTGTTTTTTGTTCACAGTCGTACAACATAAGATGGTCACATGCAGCAATTATGAGGACAGTTAGTTTGTATTATAAAGTCATCACCAGGCATCTGTGTATCTCACATCACACTCCTGTAATGCTGGCAGCTTCTCCTGCAAGAATTTGATTTTTCATTGCATAAATTACAGCCAGATATTACTGACATATAATAACATTTCATCTACTTTACTATTTATATTTTGTTTCTTCCGCTCTACTGCTCTTACCACAAGTCCTTCAAATGTTAGTTTGGATAAACTGGTACTGTTCAAATTAAGTTTTCTGAGATTCTTCAAAGCTAAAATATAATTTTGATATTGAAACAGAATGCACACTTTGGTAAAATGAAATACATTACACACATCACAATGTACATGTCCTATTGTTTGCGTTATTGTAAATTCAACATCGGTTTATTACAGCTCTCCCATTTTTAATTCATGTACCAGTCTTATTAAGTAAAATATGAATTCAAGTGGGATATCTAAACAGATTAGACAAAGATTTTGTATATATTTGAATTTTGTCACTCACTAGCTAAACATGACAGCCCCTTGTCTGTAACAGGAGTCTCACACAGATTGAGAACTTGTAGTTTCTGTAGGTACTCTGATATCAGCTGAAGTCCATTGTCTCCAAACTATAGAAATAAATTAATCAATAAACCCAACTCTACATCCCCATTTCACTAATTCATGATCTAGTGTCTTGCAGTTCACTAAAAATCAATGATGATGGATACACAAGTTGTAGATTTATCACTGAATAAATATTTTCATTTTGTATGTGCATGTATTGTGCATCAATCATCTGTGATAATAATACTGACAGACTTAAAGATGCAATGCGTAATTATGAATTTTAGCATTGATGAATAATATATGGCTTCCACTTTCAGGTTACATGAGCTTTTCTGATTGATTTTTGATTGGCAACTGTATGTATACTGATTGATTATTTGTTGTTTTCCGTCACACTCAACAATTTTTCAGTTATCTGATGGCGTCCAGTTTTTTATTGGTGGAGGAGATAATCCAGATGCAATGTACCCGGGAAAAGACCACCAACCTTCCGAAAGTAACCTGGAAAACTTTCCTCACATATATCGGTGTGAGCGAGAATTGAACTAGTGCTGACTAGAGGTGAGAGGCCTTGTGATTTTGAGCTCGATGCTCTAACCACTCGGCCATGGAGGCCCCCATATGTATACGACAAAGAAGTTAAAAATCTTCAAATGTTAACACAAAGCAGATGCACAACTATGGACAACTTTGAACATAATGAAGCCCTGCAGTGGGTGGGTGGTGGAGGGGTTGTCATTCTTTGAATACCTTGAATTTACACTACATGAGAATGCTTGCATATTAATTTGAGAAATTGTACCCCGTATGCATTTTTGGCATATGCTTCTCGATGGCCAGAAGGAAAAAATATATCTCAATAAAATTGCATTTTAACTGTATGAGCCACTGCTAGTACAAAAGTCCCTGACCATGGGGTCATAAATTTCAGATGATTAGTAGAAGAATCTTTGCTCATCCTGACTTTTCACACTTTGCCTGCTATATGTCTCAGAGTAAACATCTTTTAAAGATTACATTTACATTTTTAAAGGGGTTTTTGACTCTGTTCCTCTGCCTCTTTGAGGGGGTGAGCAAGGCTTAGGAGCCATACAATTCACCATTTTGTTCCCATTACACCAAAAATGCTAGATGCCAATTAACTGCTAAAAACTGGTCAAATTGTGCTTAAAAGATGTTGAAAAATGTTCAAATGATAACACACAAAGACAGACAAACACAGATTACAATAGTTCATCTGAGTATACTCACAAAACCTAAAACTACATATTTATAAAAGTATAGGTAGTCTCCCTTACTTGCGTTGACCACAGGTTTAGATAACGTAATGATGGTAGTTTGATCAGGTCATTAGCACATGCACTGGTGACATGTGTGAAAGCCAGACTAAGACACTCCAGGTTCCCAAAGGATCCAGAACTCAGCATCTTAGCCAGGTCAGAATCTGTGGACTTGGAGGGCAGTGTTAGCTTCTTGGGTCCTCCCTTTTGTTGCTAGTAAATGTAATCATACTTGTATCATATTGTCACAAATTGTCTTTCACATTTATCATAGTTACCTCTTAATATTCTCTGAATTGAAGATCTAGCTAGCAGGTTATGTTACATAAATATTTAGCAACAGCTGCTCTCTGACTTACTAGTTCTCTGAGAGCTATCTGTCTCTCACACAGCTGGGCATACATGCGTTTCCCTTTACATGTGCTCTGTAATGTTGTCACCATCTGCAGTTTGAGGTCCTCATTTTCTACCACCTCAAGTTCTAACATTGCACAAAGTACCTGTTCACAATATCAAAAATGTTAATTACAAATAAATATACCATAGAAATATATATCTACCACATTTTTGAAAGACAAAGTGTATTTGCAGAATTAGACATGCCACATATTTTTGCTGGAATTTTTCTCCTTAATTCACACACACACACACACACACACACACACACACACACACACACACACACACACACACACACATATATATATATCACTTTATTAAAACGTCTAGGAATACTGACCTCCATTGCTGCCTCATTTTCCCTCAAGGCCAGCAACATTACTGGACCAATCATTTTGTTAAGTTCTGTTAGGAACTTCTTTCTCTTACAACAACACCTGATCAAGGTTTTCAACTGAAATGTCAAAGCATTGATTCCATCATAGAATCAGTTTTACCTTAATACAAATATCCTAGGTTTTCTTTATCATGTCCAACATCATTTTTTTAATCATCAAAATGTACACTACACATGTACCAGTATTCAATACAATCTTTAGGAATCTAACAAAATGACTTTACACAGGTGAAATACTCTGAACATTACACAGACTATCTGGAAAGAGTTCATTAAATGAATGGTGCAAATGATTTTAAAGCCCACGTTCCTACATAATAGATGCCTGAAATTGACAAACACATCTGCTAAAATGACTATCAGCATTTACATGAGCTTATACCTCTGCATTTTGTTTCAGTTTTGCTAAATCATATTTTACTGTGGCTGCATGGGCTCAGTGGTCAAAGAATGTGATGTAGCTTAAACTCTAAAAATGCAAGGAATCTTCCATTGCTCATCTGTAATTTTACTCCTACATTAAACATTAATAATAATTACTCCCAGAACAAGACCGATTACATATCTGGGCCTGCGTCACTGTAAACGTTTCAGATAAAAGCACAAAAAGTATATCCACTCTAGATTCCATAAAAAGTTGAATATGCCAAAGAAACATTTTAATAGCTACTGGCTAAATTGAAGATGCTTAAAATCACAGTAAAAATTTGTCATCTTCCACCATAATAGGAGGTGCACATCTTTAATATGTATGTAAATACTGTTCAAAGTTTGAATAACATTGATGGAAAGCTTTTTGAGTTACACAAAATATGCATGGCATAAATTGCAATAAGAAGGCCAAGTCAAACATGGTAAAAATTGTAATAAAAACTTGTCACATTTGCTCATAATGAGGTGCACATCTTCAATACATACACAAAAACTGTGCAAAGTCTGAATAATGTTGGTTGAACGTTTTTGGAGTTACAGACTACACAATGTATGTACCCATTAAGTGTGATGGATGACAAATGAACGAACGGACAGAGTGGATTTGCTACTAGACCTGCTATCACCATTGGTGATGCAGGTAAAAACAGCACAATCATTTCTTTGGTCACAAACTAATCTAAACCAATTTTTCTTTCTCATTGTTACTTGACTTGTGTGTATTAGTTATCTTGCACTGGACTTTTCATAAGCTTGCACGGAAGTTATTGACACCAATGTTGACTGAATACAGGTTTGACAGCCCATTTTGCATAAAAATATTAGTGACTACAGGCCAAGTTAGACAAGCGTACAATGGACAGAGATGGATTATACAGATTATTTCACTGGGGAAATAAAAATGACTGTGTAATACAGAGGGCTGCTTAATGGAGGTCACCAATAAGTAACAGCATGTTTGAGTTAAATTACAATACATTTAATTTACCATGATCCCCCACAGTTCCCCCTCGTCATCACAGCCTATTGTTCCTGGGGTATACAGGTGGAACCAGCCCTCCTTCCCCTCACGGATTCCAAGGATTGTTTGGTGAACATCACACTTTTCATCCGAGGCAATGTTTTTCACCACACTCTTCATCTTGCTGGAAAAGGCAAAAATAATTTAGCCATTTAATTTTGAAATCTCCAAACAAACACAATGGGTGGACATCAATCAAAGACAACAAAACTTGAAAACAGAAAACATTTCCTAAATTTATATGAAAACAGAATCACATCTGCACAGAAATTGGATGACATAACAAACACTCCATAACCAACCCTGTATGATAATCCAAAAAGATTTTGTGAAGGGAAATCAAAGGTATAATGTCCAAGATTTCGCTGGAAGAAATTTATTATGTAAATGACTGTATATGGACTGCACAAATTGCTACTTTTCATCCAGTGGTCAGCATAGCAAATTGCAGCTTTAGTATCCAAAAGGACTATGAGACAAGACTTTGACTTGAAGCAATTGTTTTGAATCCATGTTCCAGAAGTGTGAGTTAATGGCCACTAAACAGAAATGGAACTGAATGACCTGGTGCATCACACATAGAATTGAACACCAACAATGTGATTTTTATAGATAAAAGCCATTGTGATTTTCAGTTCTACAGGTGTACAAGGTGGACAAAGTTTGGACATTCAAGATTGCACTGAAGTTTTTGTCTACTGTGACAGTGTGGGATGAAATAAGCTATGGGTTTGACACCACTTGTTGATATGTGATTGGAAACATATACAGATATTGTGAAGGAGGGACTGTTGCATTCCAATATTGTGACATAAAATCTGTCATAAAAGGACAATTCCACACCCCACACAGCACTGGTTCACAAAGAATCAAGGACTGGTTCAAAAAGAATCATGTGACCATCATGCAATGCACCCCCAACCTCCCATTCACCTCACTGTACCAAAATCCAACCAAAATGTGTGGCAGGTCATAAAAGATCATGTGGAGAAAAATCAGTCAGGTATTAAACATTATGGACTGGAAAGTTACAGTCATGAATGTCTACATCCAAGTTACAGGGGAAAATTCCTGTAAACAGTATGCACACACAGCAGTCTGACTGACTCCTGATTTCATATATCTTTAACTTTCAAACTCTCAAATATGTTATCCATGTGTTTTTTGTTGTGATTTACTATAAATAAAAATATATCCCAAAAAAAAAAAAAAAAAAAAAAAGAAATTCATATTGGGAAGGGGGGAATACTATACAATATGGCTTCCCTATGATCGAACAATGCAGAATTGTTGATAAGGACATCCCACTATACAAATATAATTCACTAAATTAAGTAGGAATTTTTGACAGATTTCACTTGTATGGTTCCACATTCAAATATTTGGTTTCCCAATGATAATATGAGCAATCCTAGCAACCCTGTATATAGACTTTGGCATCTGAATTCATTTATTTTGTCAAAAGCATTTTGCACAGCACTGTAACAGTTCTTTTTTCTTTGGCTGTTATGAAAATTTGGAAATGTTGATAGGGACTACAAAACACTGACTAATTTTGAATTTGACAGATTTCACATTTTGCTGTATCTGTATTATATACCCTTAAGAAATCCCCCCCCCCCCCCCAAAAAAAAGAGCAAAATGTGTTTGCCAAACACTGATGCCCCTATATGGCAGCAAAGTATTTATAATAGCCAAAGAAAGGTCTTGTAACAAATGAAGTATGAAAGCCCTATAACTAAGCAGTCAAAAGTTATGGCTAAAGTTAAAGTCCCCCCTCCCCTTTCAAAAGTTGGTGTAACTCCCAGGTCAAGGTCATGAGACCCAAAATTTTGGTACCAAAATTAAAAAAAAAAAAAAAAGGGTCTTGTCACAAGGAATACAAATGTGAAAAATAAAAGTCACATATCCATCAATACAATCATTATGGCCAAGGTAATCTCTGATTACATCATGGCCATTAAAAGAGGAGGAAACGTCAAATTGTTTGTTTCTTTGTTTTATGTCCCGTCGAGAATTTTTCACTCATATTGAGACGTCACCAGCTGTTGGTGAAGTACCACAAATTTACACCTATGCTTAGCGCTCAAGGCCATAGCAGTGAGGGTTCTTTAACATGCCAACACCTACCATGACACGGGACCCCTGTTTTTAAGGTGATATCCGAAAGACCTGTGATTCTCACTTCTAAATGCCGACCATTTGGCGAAGGAGCTGTCACTATCTATTTATATGTCTTAGGTTTGATGCGGCCATGGCACAAGTGGGGCTTGAACTCATGACCTCCCAGTTATGAAGTGAACGCTCTAACCACTGAGCTACCGCGACTGGTGAAAAAAAGTCAAATGGTAGAGTTCTGAATTATAATTTAGTTAAGCCATGACCAAATCATTTAATAAACTGAAAAAGTAAGGTTCAGGTAGCAGTGCAATTTCCATAAATTTTGCATAAATAGCTGAAGTGTTTGTATGAATTTGTTGTTAAATCAGTGATATATACATCAATCTCTTTCTAACTTCAGCAAGTTTTGGCCATATGTGTCAACCACATTAAATCTTAATGTTTCAAATACATGAAAAATGTTTGGATAGCACAGGCAGTCTAAGAGTTTTATTTTCAAATACCAGAAAAAGTTGACAATTTTCAATAAAAGTGTCATATATCATCAATTTTGTGATGCCATACTCCAAATTAGGAAGCCATTTTGGTCAAAATAAATCTCAACATTTTCAAATCTGGTATCACTAAATTTCAGAGAAATGATAGAATATTTACAATATATAAACATTTAAATTTTAGGGCCAGAAATGGCTCTTATCACTCCAAGTCTTTTGCAAATGTTGTTAAGGACAACTATAGGTAGTGATTGCATTGGGATTTGATCAAAAAGAAGTTACTAGCAATGGTAAATATCTACATTCATTCATTTTTTAGCCTGGTATATTCTTTAATATTTTGCTTGGGAGACTTCTGCATTCCTAATGCTCTATTGTATTTTCAAATAAAGGATATTAAATGCTGAAAATGTTTCAAATAATACTTACGATGTAAATAACTCATTTGCAAGAGCACTGCAATAGAAATATATTATAACTGATAATTGCATTTCAATGTTATCAAGAAAACTCAACACAATAAGACATAGAATTTTGCAGCGTAGACTCATATCTACCCATAACTCTACACTAATTTAATCCCCCAATGGTTGTCCCATTGAAGATAATAACATTAATTGTATGAAAATGCGTGCATTTGCAAGATCCTCAAGTATTTATGCATTTATGACGCCACAAATTATGCCATTATACTTGAATACTCGGATTTCATGTCAAAAAGTGCAGTTCTGTATTTTTTTTGTTACCATTTATTCATATCTAATATTCCCGGCTGAATTTTCATTTTGTTGTTCGGATACAGCCACATCTAAATTATTACACAAACAGCATAAATTTACTACTTTTAAGGAAAGTATGACTAAAGTACAAAATCAAAATGAGGTAAACAGTATTAAGATTCTCAAAGCCAATACATATTTACATTTTAGGCAAAATCACATATTGACTGTACCAACTTCTTTCTATCCATCAAAAGTAGAAAATGCTTAAAACTTACTCATTTGGAAATGGAATTGGTTGTAAGAGACTTCCTAACACTAGACGCCAGTCTGAGAACGTGGACCTACATATAGATAAAAACAATATAATTGATAGTTACATTTGAAAACAATGGTCTACTTTGAAGTGAAACAACATATCAATTTATCAGAATTAATAGACAAGGGAAGACAGAATTTCCAACTGATATAATCTTACATGGTATTTAGCATTCCTATATAGCAACAGAGTTTGTTTTCCCATTCCTGTATGTCTAACTCTACAGTGGTATTATCCTGCATGGCACTAAAAATAGAGAAATTCATGATAAAAGCAATGAATAGCATGATATACACACAGAATACATATACAGGTGAACCTTGAAAACTCAAATTCCAAGGGACCATTACTAAACCTTTGAGATATCAAGAGTTCTCGAGTCTGGAATTCCACACCTCGATCGACTGATTTCAAGTTTTACACTAAACAGATATAATGATGAGGCTGATACTGTTTAAATTGATAATTTTGTGTTCCCCAAGTAAGATACATCCAAAACAAGCAATAAAGAAACCAAACATTATTGTGCCGATTCATTTATCTAACTTATAAAATTTTAGTAGGCTCTCTTCTAATTGCAGCTGATCATTCGAATCCACAGTTAGCATAGCTAGTAAAGAGTTATTGATAATTAGGCCCTACCATGCTGTCAGGTCGTATTTTAATAATACTGACAATCTTTTCAGTGGTGTACACCATGCTGAATTTGGTCGCAGGTGGTCGATGGCTATTGTAAACAATTACTACTTTAAGACATCGAAAGTAAAATTTTAAAGAATTACATATGTATAATGAGACTTAAATTTTACTTTGAGAGAACTGAAGTCTAGAGTAAATTTGCTCACTCATACAGGGAAAAATAATTGTTATCTGTAGATTACTTCAAGACACTGAACTTCATGAAATCAAAATTCGAGCTGTTAAAAGTCACTTGCATTTCTTCAAATGAAGAAAACTAAGACTTTATTACCTCCTTTACCAATAAGAAACCCCCTTAACATTCCATAAGTAATATCCCATATGCAATACATTGACAGTGATCATCTATTGTAACAGAATTGCAACTCCTTAATAGGAATTATTCAGTATTTCAAAATTTTTATCATTCACTGAAGATGACCATCTTTTCTAAGCAAACCATACAACTTTTATTAATTCTATCTGTCCATTTGACTGAAAATTCTTCAATAGCCTATTATTATTGATAAAGTTTGAAGAAATTGGTCACAAGAAGAAATTGGTCCCTAGACTATCATTAACACCTACTTAACCTACTAACAGCTGTTCTTACTTTTTCTTTTCCTCAAAACAGGAGTAAATGGCAGCTAAGCAGACAGCTACCAGGTTTGGGAGAACTCGTGGGTGTGGACAGGCACTGGCTGGGCTGTGCATGCTGCAAAAAGAAACCATATTAATTCTAAAAATAATTCACTACAAATCTAAAACACACAAGCTTTACTACCCTAATTACAACTAATTACAAATATAACTCATGGAAATCAACAAATGGATTGAATATGTCAATGATTGAAGCCAGAGTCTGAAAAGCGGAATGACATAGAAATAAACAAAAGAACTGCAAAAAATCAAAACACTTGTAAAGTTTGATAATTATTTGTAATCACCCATGATAAATAAATTTCTCTTTATATATACAGTGAAATATTCCGTGACTCTTTTTCTGGAAAATAACACATGATGGGATAGTTTTATTCCTGAAGTTAATTAATACTATGGAAAATTTTACATAAATATTGCAATTACATTACTGACTACAAACTATGATAATTTGAATATATGTTGATTCCTTAAACACAATTTTGCTCCTCTACATGCAGTCACGTTTTATTTGAAGGATTAGTTCTTCATTAAAATAATATTCCATCTATTTCAATATTTCTTTCAACTTTAAATGCTATCAAGAATTTTCAAATCAATGTACCTTTTAAAAAACCATTACCTGTCAGGTCAATTTGTCAACTATTAACCAAAAATAATAAAACAGCTTAATAAAATAAATTTGCATAAGTATAGTAAATTCTAATTTTTTAAAGTTATAAAATGTTGAATCTACGTGGTAGTAGTTAAAGTAATTCTGTCCTCATGTGATGTCGCAAGATTTTGCAAAATCTATGATTCATTCATATTTAGGCATGACAGGAATATGAATTTTGCTTGGTCTTTTCCAATAGTTACTGTAAAAATTGCTGTTCAACAAATTTTTTTTTCAAAAGATTAAGTTATAGATGTTAAATCCAAGGGCAATAACTCATTACTTTAACCACTACAGTATAGATTCAACAATTCATAACATTAAAAAATTAGAATTTGCTATACTTACACAAATTTATTTTATTAAGCTGTTTTATTATTTTTAGTTAATAGTTGACAAATTGACATGACAGGTAATGCTTTTTTAAAAGGTACATTGATTTAAAAAATTCTTAAAAGCATTTGTCTATTATGCAATAGATTTCATTTTTCTTTTCTACATTTTTCATAAAGATACAGTTTCATTAAATTGTTATGAATATAACTATTACATCATTATAACCAGTTTTTGTGAAATTTTGAAATGCTGTTTAAGAAAAATTGCAATTTTTTAACATTGATATATGATTCTGCTTATGTTTGTCTCACATCTTAAAAAGTGCAATGATTTGTATATTTTTTTGATAATTTATTAGTTTTTAACTCTAATAAATGGAAATAAATACACTTTCTATACTTTTATCTGATAATAATGCAAGTATGTAGTAACCTTAAGATGTTAACAAGTACTAATTCAAACATATTTCATTATGTTAAGCATAATAAAATTTTAAGTGTACAAATAAAGACTAACACCTCAAATTTCCTTTAGTTTTGTTTACCTTTAATTCTTGAATATTTTTTTGCTATGTAAACATATACTTCAAGTACGGTTTTAACTAAATGGAATGTGATTGATTTCCTTTATTTTTTTTCCTAGACCATCTGTATATTTTTGTAATTTATTATACATTCTGAAAATGGTTTTGTCATAATTTTCACTTTGCTTTCACTAATCTACACTCGGACTTGGATATAATTCCAAAAACACACACACAACTTACATAATATTTTAGAAATCTATGTCTGGTTAGAATTTAGTTGAGCTCAAATTTGTTGCTATTCAGCATGCAATACATCATAAAATGAAGATGACACAATTCTTTCAGATTCACAAGAAAACAAAAATATACACCACAGCAGAATATACCCTAACATACAGTCAAACCTGTATAAAGCAGTCACCTTTTGAAAGCACGAAGTGACCTCTAAACAGGAGACCATTCAATAGAGGTTCATGGACATACATCATATTAATCATGTCCAATTATTCAAATCAGCTGAAGAATAAGTGGAAATATTATATCTATATCTGTATCTCCTTTAGTATCATAAATTAAGGCTGATACACATACTAAGATTTGTATTATAATACCAATAACACTTTTTTTTTACCATACTACTCTCCTGTACACACTCAAATACGTATCTTACAAGACTGCTCATTTGATGCTTGTCCCACCATATTTCTTTCATGTTTGTATGTAAACTTTGTAAAATGAATTTCATATCATTTGCACAGTCTTAGTAATTGATAATGGAAATAAAACAAGAGGTACTGTGAGCACTGCTCACTAAAACAATTGATATATGATTCCCTTTATGTTTGTCTCGCATCTTAAAAAGTGCAATGACTTGTATATTTTTTTTTGATAATTTATTAGTTTTTAACTCTAATAAATGAAAATAAACACACTTTCTATACTTTTATCAGATAATAATGCAAGTATATAGTAACTTAAGATGTTAACATGTAGTAACATGTCGATTGGTTTACCCCAATCTGCCAAACCCAAAGGGTGCCCCTTTGACCTTTTGATATTAAAATCGGTAGGGATCATATTCATCCCATGGGTAGTCCGTATGTGTGATATGGTGACTCTATGTGAAAAGGATAACATATAAGAGCCTGGCAACCATTTTGCCATTTTAATGTCCAGTACGCTTGACCTTTGACCCCAAAATTGATAGGAAACATCTTTGTCTCATGGGTAGTCCATATGTTATATGGTGATTCTAAGTGAAATGGATAACACACAAGAGCCCAGACACCATTTTGCTATTTCAAATACAAAATTCAATTTCAAATGCAGTTAATTCTAACAAGTAAAAATATGTAATTTTTATCTAAAAATGATAATACAACAAGCAACATAAGCTCTCACAAGTTTTTATAATCAGCTATATGCTGTAGGTGAGGTATCCATTTAATTTCAATTTGATATCAATAGCATTAAAGATGTTTTCTAAATGTTTTAGACTTAAAAACAGTATATCAAGTTTGGCCCTGCACTGGGGTCAGAACCTCTACCCAGGTGATCATGAAATTTACAATTTTGGCCTTCCTGCTCTACATTACATGCATTTAGTTTTTCCTACAAATGTGCAGTTCTAGAGAAGAAGATTTTTGAAAATTGGTCATTATTTGGCAGTTTTGGTGTCACCCTAAGACCCCATGAGGTTGGGGGGTAAGAGTCCTAAAATTTACAATTTATGTCTGCCTTGTCACAAAGGTGTTTCATACCAAATTTGAAGAGTTGGAATGGTAGTTATTAAGAAGTTAAAAATGTTCAATTGTTTATGCACAACTGATGACACATGATCACGGACAAATACCAATTGCAATAGGTCGCCGATGTTTACCCAGGTGATCTAAAAATGTAAAATTGTTAGCTGACGACGCATGACAATGGACAAATATCAAACCAAAATATGTAGCAAACAAAATCGGATATTGTAAAACATAAACATAACTGAACCAAAATCCAGAAAATAAAAATCAAACTGAACAGAATGTGTTTTTACTGCAGTTAAACAACTTCTTTGTTAGGTTCTGCTTAGTGGAGGTGACCGCTTCAGCAGGTTTGAATGTACATCCATTTTGTAACAGGTGCTTGAATCC
The DNA here is from genome assembly GCA_024699665.1 of Ostrea denselamellosa. Taxonomy (NCBI): domain Eukaryota; kingdom Metazoa; phylum Mollusca; class Bivalvia; order Ostreida; family Ostreidae; genus Ostrea; species Ostrea denselamellosa. Next base: position 16,936,856 of record JAMZEH010000055.1, read on the forward strand.
TTCAAAGTTTATAGCAAAGATGTAACAGTACATTGTTTGCTAAGCTCAAAAGCTTCCTCTGTTTCAAAAAACAATATTTTCTAATACTCTTTTCCTTGTTAAAGAAAGCTTACAACAAACCTTCTAACAAAATTTTGAACAACATCATAACCACCATTTTGACAGTTCAAAGCCTGGATATATTCCTGGACAAATCCACGCTTTCTTGGATATCTTCCGAAGTTCTGAAAAAAAAACCAAAAAACCAAATGTATTTATAAAAATGCTATGCCCCTCATCTTGGCTACTCTAGAATGTTGCAAATTCAGTGTTGGTGTATGACCTTCATCTTTATCAGACATTAAGCATTTTTCATGACCTTCCAGTTCACAAAGTATAGTCTTCTAAAGTTATGACCATGGTAAAATTGCACACAAACAACAGGTTAAACACAATATGCCTTCCGATCCTACAAAATCAAGGGATAAAGTATACAGAAACACTTTAATGATAAAAATAATGACATGGCTCCACCCCTTGTCATTTGTGAAAAATTTGAATAAAATCAAAATGCTGACAATATGCACAAATGCATAATATACTAGCCTAAGGGTTGTTCGATATGTAATGTGCATTGTATGATGTTTTAAAAGCACTTGACTCAAATAATGAAATGAACATTATATCCCTTCAAAGTATTCTCTGTGGTTTGAAATACGTAATTTTAATCTCTGAATCCATTTCTGAAATATGTCATGGTACACTGATTTATGTAGACCTCTGAGGTACTGACTGGTAGCTGGGCCATGGGCTTGTTGGGACTTGTAACGACGACCAGATAAGAACTTTTTAAGTTTTGGAAAAAGGAAATTGTTACATGGGGCTAGATCTGGAGAGTATGGTAGGTGTGGCAAGATGGTTACCTTCTCCGACTTCAAAAATTGCTTCCCAAGTTCAGATGTATGTGATGGAGCATTATCATGAATTAGACAAACATGTCTAAATCCTAACACAGAGCATCATTTATGATAATATTTCTTGCACTTTTTTAGCATAACATCTTGGTAATACCGACCTGTAACACTTTTGCCCTTCGACACCAGAATTTGTACGGCTAAACCATCACATCAGAAGAATATGCAATGAAGAACCTTCTTTGTGCTTATGGTTCTTTCGGCAACTACAGGCCTTCTACTGTGTTTAGTTAGCCATATTTTGTTTCCAAGTTTTCTAACTGGTTTGAAATAGTGAACCCATGTTTCATCAGCAATTGAATTTGGGAAACATTTTGAGCAATTACCTAGTGGTTTGTACTTGTACCCATTTTTGGAGTACCAGAAATCTTTCGTACTTTCATAATATGCTTCAAAATGAAAAGCACCAGCTATAGAGATATGCCAACAGCTTTGGCAATATCATGTATTGTGTACCTGCCATCACTTTCAATTATTTCCCTGACTTTTGAGACATTTGTGCCTTGCCTGTTAGTCAATGTCAGCCAGATTTTGCTGCATCTTTGACAGACTCTGTGCCAGTCAGAAATTTCTTTCTCCACCTATGAAATGTCTCATAGGATACCTTATCAGACCCATAAACTTCCCCCAATTCAGTAAAAATCTGCATTACCGAATGATAGAGTTTTGTGTGAACTTTTATATAAGTTCTAATTTCTTTAAATTCTCAACCCATTTGCCAACCATTTTTACAACTGTGATCAACAACTGGCTCTATTGAAATGACTATAACTTTAAAACTATGTGGAGCCGACGGCTTGTGTTTATACTGTTGGAAAGGAATTGAATAGAGCTATTCAATAGTATTATCATCCACAAAATCGTGCAAAGCATTATCGTGCTGTGGTACAATACACATTACATATCGAACAGCCCTCATATGTACTAACACCCTGCATAACATAAAAATTATAGCTTGAAAGACATCACCCCCCCCCCCCCCTTCCAAACTATCTGCAAAGAAGTCGAAATACCTACATATGTCTGAATATCAGATTAAATATATTGCACATAATGCAGTGTTAGACGTCATAGGAAATAACTACAAATAGTCATAATTTTCTCAAAATTGAGTGAAAATACCAGGTGAATAAGTTAACGTACTATACAACATTTCTATGAAAATGATAACTGAACAACTTTCAAGAAAATGCATCTATAGATGGACGGACAGATGGAGGGAAACTAATATCCCCTGTTCTTCATTTGTGGGGGTGAATATATAACAAAAAGGCAATCACGATAAATTGAAGTGTGGATAGGCTGGAATGGATTGACAGACACAGAAAACATACTATATTAGGAAAAATATACTTAGAATTATTGATTTATGCATCTTCTGTCTACACGTAATGAAAAATTGCTGCTTACAGTGTTATGCTTTAGAATTCTCTGTACCACAGGAGTGAACAATTCTATCACAATGCTGGAACGTGGACTGTTTTTACAATGCTGAAAATAGGGAAATAATCATGTTAAAAAGTATTTTCCTGTATAACCCAAGCAAGCTTATTCCTTGTTACAAGTAAATGACTAAATGTCTCATAAGATGACATATTTTTTATTTCTCTAGAGCTTAAATTTTCAGGAAAAGTGTCTTTCATTTTGTACACAACAGTTTTTAAAGAAGATGACTTCACCAACCTTGCTGAAAAATTCACAAATCTCTTGAGTTGGATGGTTATTTTCCAGAAGAGGTGCCAAAGCCACAATTATGTTTTCATGGGCCACTCTTGTTATAAAATCTGCATTCTGTTTGAAATAAAAAATAAATAAATATTAAAACAAAGTTAAAAGAAGGCAAAATCAAACACAAGTAATCTGAATTCATGATCATTTGAATAAAAAACATGATTTTATAAGTGTCAGCATAACAAACAAGTTCTATGAAAACAGACTGATCATAACTTATCATGGGAGGATTAAAAAAAAACCCCACTGATTATACTGTACACAGTGAGCCAATGACAGACAGGATTCATTAGGTGATCTGTAGTATCTTTGCCAAGCAAATACACAAATTTTGTTTGAAAGAATGTCAAACACTTCAGCATTTTTAAGTTTCACTTGTTTAGATAAGCACAGCACCTTCCAAGTTACACATTCCATCTAATATACTATAGCTTCACAAGAAAATTGCACTTTCATGTACATGCAATTTAAAAGCAATTAAAGTGAAGAAAACTTATGGTGCAGAAAATTTTTGTCCTAGAGATTTTCAACCTCTGTCCCTAATTCAAACATTGTTAGCAACTCAACCCTGTTTCTTCATCTTAGATTTATCTTCCATGAGAAATAACATCTCACAGTAGTGTTCTAGTGTACCCCGGAACTTCCACTCAACACCTTCACATATTGCCAATCCATCACAATTTTACATTCCATGGTTCGCCAGGTACATCTAAAAACTTCCTGTTTAATTATTACGACGACTAAATCATAATTCTAGAAACTATTTACAACACGTTATGTACTGGTTACTGTTTAGTCATGAATTCCCCCCCCCTTCCATATGTACCATAACAAGAGACAACAGCAGTAAGTATAATGGGCTCTGCAGTTAAAGCTGTGCATGACACCTTGAGCTTACCAAATGGTGCATACATTAAAGTTTAACCTTCATATAAAATCAGTAAAAATTCAGGTCATCCCTGCAAATGTAATTGGATACCAAATGCAGTAAGAATCTTGTACAAATGGAATTTTAACAATTCTCACTTCCAGTAACCTAGACTTTCATACTTTACCATGGAAATCAATAGAATCTAGATCTTTAAGCATCATAGTAATATTGATATTGTCATAGAATCTTTTATATGAAGAAAGGAAATATTTTTATCATGACTTCAATCTTTTCATTTCAGTTCCTCTTGTTTGTGGACATTTTAAATTCACAGGTTTTCCAGTATCATCAAATTAAGACAAGAATGAATGATTTTACAGTATTCTGTTAATTTGACTTAGTTTTGAACATTTTCAGGAGAAAAATTCCAGGTATACACTCTCTAAATTCTACAAATCGTAGAAAAGACTTATCAATCTTTATTTTTTAAATTTAAATAAAATAATCAATAAAACTTCCTGGTTTAGGATGATGGATTCTTGTGATGATTCAGACAAATCAGAAAATATTAATCATGATGGGTATGCATTATCCTTACTATTAAAACATGTGAGTCACAGTGCCACATTAATTTTTCTTGTTGAAAGTTCTAACAACAAACACTAAAAATTATAACAATCAACACCAAAAGTTAAAACAAAAACACTAAACTTTATAACACTGAACACTAAAAGTTATAACATTGAACACCAAAAGTTATAACCCTGAACACTAAAATGGGGTCTAGGGATCTTCTTACAAGGTACTGTAATATTGGTGGAATAAATGGTATAGTTAAATATTACTTTATTCCCTTTATGGAAAAAGGAACACTTCTATATAAATATATCATTGACCTATAGGGCTGGTATTGGTTTCAGTCTTTACAAAAAGCTTATTGATTTCCGTTCCAGTCGATGAATTAGGCCACATGTGTGTTGTTATTTGTTTCTCAACGCTCGTTTGAGCCTAGTTGCAACCCTTCCTCCCACTTTCCAACTTCATTCTGGGGGAGGATGGCCAAAAAAACAAAACAAAAACAAACAAAAAACAAACAAAAGCCAAAATCACTTTTCTGAGTATCATTCTTAAGTTTTTGCAAACAAAGTATCACACCTTAACACATCCAATAAATATGTATTGAGAAGAATCCACCTTTAACCACCATACACAGCTTCTGATGCACTGTCAACAGAGTGTCACATACACTGGGTATAAGATAATCATTATTTTCATTCATTTGATGACTACAAATGATTTTATATATTTTTTCCCCATAAAACAATGATCACACACAGAAAAATACAACTGAATATGTGTTCATCTTTATATCTGGTAAACTTATGACTTAGGAACAGTGGTTGGAAACTTGATGCCAATATATATATAGTATTTGAAATCTGAAACTCGTGTCTGTAATTCAGACTCAGTAAACTAACATCCATCCTATGCAAATTATGTTTTCTTCGTGCCTAATAACTGTAATTTCAGCAAAGGTAATCAAATGAAAATAAATCAAGAAATAAATCCACATAATTCTACATTATTAAATTTTTTTGTGTTGGACCAGGTACATTCTGCCATTGATCATTGATTGTCTCAGTGTAAATTCTTCAATTCTAATACATATTTTATAAATCAAATGTCATTATGATTTCAGACATAATGCTATAGGTTCATGATTTCACATGAATGAAAAGATACACAGCATATGGTTTCTGTGACAATGTAAAAACGTATTTCTAAATTTTTAAAAAAACACCACAACTCTATATCTATATGTATTAATAAAAGAATTGCACCTTACATCAATTACGGTTCTTTCTACACAATATCAAAAGCTATTACTAGCTCATTACTGTATAACCAGGTGCCCGCTGAAGGTAAATTCTATGTATATGTTGTAAACTCCCGAAGCAGAGGACAGTTTCAGGACATGCGTGACATTTCTGATATTTTCTCTAAAATTTTTTTATTCCTCGATATGAAGAGTTTTGTATAATAGGTTTATATTTTGTGATCTACATCAGCCTTTGATCACCAAACTTATATTATAAGGGTCCAAGGTTTGATATCCCATTGTTCCAAAGATTTTTCTATCCTTTTTTTACTATAGTAATGCCCATTTATACAGTACAGCTGAATTTACATTTTTACTTGCAACAACCAGGAAATATCAAAATATGCTAACTCTATAACAGGCATGGTAACATACTCCTATTTTATTTTTGCAGAAACAAGGTAGAATGCAAGTGAATTCTACATGAAATTCACGAAAAATTATATACATTATTGAGAAATGTTGCATATGTCCTTAATAGGGGGTTACAAAATAGTTGAACTCCCATATCAAATGTCATTATGATTTCATACATAATATTATAGGTTCGTGAATTCGCATGAATGATACTATGGCTCTCAGGCACTGTTAATGAATTCTCTGGATTGATATGACTATAAGTGAAGGTAAATGATGTTTTAATACATGTAATTTCATTCAACTGACAGAGGTGGTACCAAAATACTCTCATATGTCCAAGATTCAAGTAAAACAGGTGTCCAGTATATTGGGAGATATATGTCTTAATAAATTTCTGACCTAATTTTGAGATTTGGATCATATCCAAGGAGGAGAGAAGTTCAAATATTGCCGACACTGCAACTTACATTCATATGAAATTTACATCACTTGTACTGCGCATGCTCACACACACACAATTAGAAATTGTGTGTGTTTATTTTGGTCAGCCTTATAATAGTTATGGTTAACTTCAAGCATTAAAATACAAAGTCTCCATTTACAATGAAATCTGATACAACAAAATGGTGTCTATAACAAAATGATTTTTAGGTCCCAACTTAATATTTTCTCATCTTTTCTTTAATCATGTTAATTAAAGCAATATAAGTTGCCAAAATTGCAATTTTTTATAGTGGTATTAAAAGAGGTTAAATGAACGTTGATATGATTGAAAAAAAAAGAACTGCATCGAATTTCCTCTCTTATGCATCGTTTACACACCTTTACGTGATGAAAAATATATTCCTCGACATTCCGTTTGACCCTAACAACAGCAGCTGATTAATCGTCAGCGAAAATCCCGAAGATAACCGATGTTGACACGAATGATTCTGATGCTGACCGGGGTGGATCGGGTTGTATCCGGGTCATTAAAATATGGACGGCGAGGTAAGATAAAATTCTAGTTACCATCATTATTTTGGCATTGTTAATGATGTTATATGTTTTTATATCTTTTTCGTCCCGAATCAGTCAAAGTTGGCTTTCTCCCTCACTTCGAACCTTTCGTGTCAGACATCTTTCATGCTTACCGGAAATATTGCGCTTGCGCATTTGATTTTGCCGAATGAGTTCAACTTTAGGTCATTGCATACAGAAATAATGTCAGAAAAATTAAGGTACGGGAAGACTTAATTTCAACTGTCGAACAATTTTTACATTTAATGCAAAAAATACAACATGTCAAAAGTTTAATCGATAAAACCAGGTATTAGAAGGTAGATGTTTACAAAATTTTCGATTAAATTTTAGGGACCCCAAAATAACAATTTTGACAGCTTATATTGTTTTAAAATTATATTTTTAATGAAATTCTGCTTATACAGAAGTAAAAAAAAATGTAGCCACTTGCAAAAAATATAAATCAGATATAAACAAATTTCATTTGTGATCACTATGGTTGATCCCTATGTTAGTAAACCCCAGGTGATAATAGCTGCATCAAATAAAAGAGCTAGGCAATTAAACATCACTGTTTTGTTTTCTACAGAGTCCCTTTAATTCAATCTGAGCTTTGGCTTTAAAACACAAAAGGCAATTATTTAGATTGCAAAAGTGCTCATCATCAAAATTGGTAATAACTGGATTAAGTAATTAAAGACCATGCAAAATTTTGTTGTTTGTTGATTCTCATCTAGCTTTGTAAAGACTTAAAATGGCTACCTTAAATATTTTACTTTAATGTTATGCTTTGGTATATAAAATGCTTAGTATTAGTAGATATATGAAAAATTTAGAAAACAATTTATTGAATTTTTTTTGCATGGTTTCTTAATCATTTTAACATTTAAACAAAGCCTGGTAATTTTCCGATGAACAAATTAATTATATAGTATTTATCCTGATCTAGTTGCCTTTTTAAATATCAGATGGAATATAATGAGGTTATTGTAGAGACTAATCAAAAAACAGAATCAACCAAGATCAATCAGGATTATTATATCCATATTGATGCTGAAAACTGACGTACTATAGTGTCATAAACACAGTTCACTGTAAACGAAAAAGGTACCAGTTGATGACAAAGATAATTGGTAATTTTGATTGTGACATGGACACAACACGATTTCTGCCTCTGCCACAATAATAGTTGTTTACACACACTGACTGTTTAAAGTATTGATGACTTGATGTTTCAATAGCTGGAGGAATTTGAATAATGAGACAAATTAAGAGACACAAATATGGTATCTACTGCAGTCTCATAGCGACAAAGTGATCACTCACTGATGTACTGAACATTTGAAGATTTATTGTTTCATTAGTTGAATGCATAAGTTAATAAAAATTCTGAGTAAAAGAAAATTGTTACATTTCTTTTAATCATCAATAAGTCAAAAACCTGACATGTCACTATTGCTGATAACATGTTTCCATATTTTAAACACTTCTCAACATGGCTTAAAATTCAGCATGTCCAAGTACATTTTCAATATCTTTATTATAAACATGTAATATATATATGTGGAATCAGCTAATACTAAAAAATGCTTTAGGTTCTTGAGAAATATAATATTAACCTTGCCCTGAGGGCAAAGTGTAAATGTTTGTTTTATCAAAACTAGCTATTACAGTTTACAAAATGATACCTGGTAAGCTACCTGTGTTCACATCTAAATTACAAGACCTAGTCTAGAGTAATTAGAGGTGTGTGTTTTGAAAGGATGACAAACAAAATAACCAATGGTATCAATAAGGAATTTCCAATTTATTTTTCAACTGATGTTAGAAAAATCAAATGTTATATTCACCTTATTGGCATGCGGAGGTGCATATAGCATTCTATTTCTTCTAGTTTGTTGGATCTCAGCCAATAAAAACTTGGAATTATTCAATCATTATCTACCAGGTCTCCTGCATTATGTTGCAAACAGAGTCTGCAGTATGTTTTTATGCAGTGTATTCAAACTAATAAGGTAACACCTGGGGTATATTCCCCCTCCCCAAATTAACAATGTGCCCCCCCCCCCCCCCCCCCCCCCAGTTTTACACAATAATGTAAAATTTATATTTGTAATTTTATACTGAAATGGGTTTTTATTATAAAGCAGTTATGTTGAACAATGCACAATGATGTGGATTTGTAGTTTGTCATATTCATGTATAGTAAAACATCTTTTATTACTTTATAAAAGCGACTGGACCATGTTTTTTAAACAAAAACAAAAAAAGTTTTTCTTTTTTGATGTTTAACATTAAAAATATAACTCTATTAAAGATGACAACCAAAATTTGGACCTTCTTAATGCAAGGATAAGAGCAATATTTTAGCCTTAACTCTGTGTTATGTGAACAGAGTCAAGCCTGTTTATGTTTACAAAAAAAAACTAGTGGAATTTTAAGCAACCTGACGTGCACTGACACAAATTTTAAGATTAAAATGCCACATTTTACATAAAGATGATGCAAAATGAGATATATATCATAAACTTAGATCGATAACCATACATTTTCAAAACTTTGTAAACAATCCTTCAATCTATGTTTACACAACAAATAATAATCGCTCTATAATGAGCCTCTGTCATAATATATAAACTTAATTTTGTGTGAACCTTTTAAACACATTAGACAGAAAATTTGATCATTAAAAGTGAAAAACAAAATTTTAGGGAAAATCATGAATCAGTCCCATTAAAGTAGACTTTGCAATTTCATAGATTGCAGAGGTATAAATTAATTTCATCTGAATTGTTTCTCATTAATTTTCTATATAATTCAGTACATGGTGACATATTCAGCTAGTCACATAACCTACTTTTATACATATTTCTAAATTTAAAATTGATGTCATCTAGGTCCATTTTAATCTAGACTGAAATAGCCTGATCCAATTTCGCTAGGTTTGATTTATCTGTTAGGCAGTAATTTCAAACATTGCTACTGCTAAATACAAACTCTAGACCCAGGGGTGTTCAGGGTTGATAATCAATTCCAAATTTTGTTCATCACCAAAATTTATCGAAAGATTTGGGCAGGTACTTGTATATGTGTGAAGCATGCATCTCATTTCCTAGAGACAATTGAATACACAATAAAACATATAGCAAACCTCCAGGGCTAGTGAAAAACATTTCGTTTTAACCAAACTTTGTTAGTTCCAATAAAATTTTCATTATTTTCCTCTCAAAGAGAAATAAATATCACTTTGCAATAAGCATGAATTCATTATAATCATGTTTGTTATAATTGTACTTTACTGTAATGAAATATTGTAAGAATTCAATATTCAGTGGATTCAGTTGCATGTATTTTTAACTTTGTTGCTATGGAAATACATATTTCCTACTTAAAAGTCAGGTGTTTGTCATTTTCTATTTAGGCTTACAAATTTTATTACCCATTCTAAAGAACTACATATTCCAAACGAAATGACAAAGAATGGGTATTAGAATTCATCTAGACTTAACCGACTCAGATTACCTATAAACTTGGTTGCCAGTGGCATAGCTAGCCTTGAAGTGAAGTGTATGCACAGTGACAAATCCAGAATAGGCTGGGAGTCTGGGGGATGTCTTAAGGTCCCCAGTGAGTCCAGGGTACGGCCATGGTGGGGGCCCAGGGGACGAAGCCCCCAGAATCTCATGGGTTTTGAGGTTTATTAGGTTAATTTATGAGTTGTTCTAGCTATAAAATCAAGCATAATAAAAATCATTTTTGTTGTTGTCAAATTGATGTGTATATCCAGGTGTTTTGACGTCAATGGCAACTACGACATTGGTTGCTAGACACAATCAAGAAATTTCACTAACATTTTCAGTTTAATTATGAAACTTTCAAGACATACTGATTGTATGTGAAAAATGTATGGTCATTCTCTCAAGTTCTCAAATGCAACTAGTTTTCCTTGACACAATCCATGTTTTACTTTAGAGAGGAATGTAATAAATGCATGAGAAGAGATTATTCAAAAGAAATAAATTAAAAAATTATATACACAAATTTTGTTTCTTTGACCACTGTAATGATGATGGTTCTGTCTTCTTTGGATGGAAATTCATATTTTACTAAAACTATGCTGTTCATAGTAAATAGAATGTAAATGAATTAAGCTAACATCATACAGGTATACATTACTAAGAGTCTTTTTCACAGTATATCATTTCCAATCTATAGAGAAAGACCAGGAAATTAATTCTTGATATGATAAACTAATCTACACTAAATAGTTAAAATGCCATCATGAAACCATTTCTAGCAGGCAAATTCTGAACATGAAACACTTACCATGAACGAAATTTGTACTTTAATATTTCCGAAATGTTATCAGATTTGCCAAATTCAAAGTAATGGACTAAGAGTAGAAAAAGTTGAGATATATCCTCTCTTCCCAAAACATGAAAATCTATTTATAGAAAGGTCACCTTTGATCCTACAATTTGACCTTTCCACAATAACCAACCTAATGAATTTTGATGACAATCATGTAAAGGGTTCTCTAGTTTTGTGACAAACAATAGTTAGACTTTGAATTATATATAAAAGACCTTTGATCTTTTGACCTCAAAATTTATAAGCTGTAAGTCATGACTATTGGATTATGTTTGATAGCTCAACAGGTAAATGGCTGTATCAACAGGTAAATAGAAGAGATATTTTATCTCTCAATTTACCAAAGGACAATTTTATTGATTGGCAAACATGCTCAGCAACATTGAATCTTTTATTCTCTAAGTGTCATAATTCACAACATATGACCATACAGTTTATTCAAAGCTAGCTAGATTTTAATGATCAATGTCTATGCTTCTGAAGTAAAACTATATATGTATTAACTTTATATATCTAAAATATTCACAAGGTCTATCTGTGGTATTTAGAAGTGTGAAATTTTACTTTTTTTTCTCTTACATTTAAGCTTGTTGACCAAAACTGTTACTATAGTAACCAAAGAGTCAAATTTTACATAAAATCCACAAGAGCAAAGCCCTCATTGCAAAAGACACCAATCCAATATATTCAGTAATGCAGCCGTAATCAGAGTATCAATAAAATATTGTAAAAATTTCAAAGTGCAGGGAGATTTCACTCTGATTAAGTATAACATGAGAAGCAAAAAATCCCTTTTCAAAATATACTTGGCAACCAATATCTTGGAGAACATGTACACCACGTTTCATGATTTTAGCCTTATTATTACAGTGTTTTCTTTATGATTTTCCATGACAGTATGACCTATTTTCTGGCACCTTCCTCTCACCATGGGTAGCATAAGTACAAGGTTTCATTATTCCAGAACAAATCAGTACCCTTTTTATCTTTCCCACAAACAGAAACACTGTACTAAACCATAATACAATCTGTCTATGCAGTTGAAAATGTGTATCAAATTTCATTATCCCAGCCTCATTTGTACTGATTCTATCTTGCAATATGCTTACAAAAATATGCTCAAAATTACAGCCCCTTCCTTTTCATGTACAACATGGTAAGATTCAACAATGATGTGACCAATGTCATTGTTGTATAATGTACCAAAATAATGACTGTTATGTTAAAGTACTGGTAAGAAAGTAAACATGTACCCTTGTACATGAATAAAAGCTACAAAACACTCCTCTTAGATTCCCTATAAATTGCTTAGAAAATATTAGATCCCTGGTCAGAGCAATGTAAACATCATTATATGGTAATGAAGTATTGTACAAAATTCCAAGGCTATCCGATAAACCATATATAGGAGGAAAAGTGTTCGCAAACTATTTTACACCCTCCATCCCTCTTAGATACACTATATCTTTAAGGATAACAATTGGACACTTCAGTCCCAATAATTATCAGATAAGCCATGTAGGAGAAGAGTTCACAAGCTATTTCACACCCTCCACCTCTCTTAGATCCATTATAACTTTCAGCAAAATAATTAATCCTCACATTCCGACAATATGAAAATCTGCAAATGGCAATGAAGCAATGTACAAAGATCAAGTCTATTGGATAAGCCATATAGGAGAAGTGTACACAAGCTATTCTACACCTTCCACCTCTCTTAGATCCACTATGATCTTCAGCAAAATAATTAAATCATCATGTTCCAACAATGTGCACATCCACAAATGGCAATGAAGCATTGTACAAAGTTTCAATTCTATCAGATAAGCCACACAGGTTCACAAGCTTATGTGATAGACTGCCTCACAGACAAAGTACAAAAATCATCGTCCCTGGAAGAGGGGAGACTTAATTACCTATGTATGATTAGCAAACAATGGACTTTTTCCTCTCAACAGTGGAGAAAAATAGTATTAAGTTTGATGATCCTAGTCTTAGAACCATGCAAGTATTACCTACACCTTTATGACATTGAAAATGAAGCTTCTTCCTCTAATAATTGGTAACATATGTACAAAGTTCGATGGTCCTCAGTTTAACTTGACTAACAAGTACCCTCTTTAGGTGCTGACAGACAGACACACTTTGCATAATGCAACCTGTCTAAGATGCTCAAATAAAATGTGTCAAACTACGATTTGAATTTTGATGTAGGAATTCTGTAAAACACCCTGATGTTCTAAAAGTTTAAGCATTCAGTACCACTGAATCTCTTTAATAAAATGATCTTTGATCATTCACACTCAAATCAAAACACCTATGTATGCATAAAGTGCACATTGAAGAATTTTTTTGCTGTGCAGGATCGTTAACTTGTTTAATGTTCAGTCAGGGAAGACAGACAAATAGATGATATGAATCTGGTGGCATCCAAATCTCTAAAGCACTGGAATAGCCTTTCCTAGGAGATAAAAGAAATACTGTCGTACCTGTTGTAGGAGATCTGACACCAAGTCCAGAGGAAACTGATACACACTGGCATCCTGAATGTTGGTGGTCAAGGATACATCTATCATATTCTGGAAAGATCAATATACAAGGTTAAAGAAGGGCCAACAAGCAATCTCTTGCTGCTAATGCACCCTCTCTATCACTTCATCCTATTCTATGTCACATGTTGCAGAAATCATTTTTTCAAATTTGAGGCATTTATTTTTTTTCTCTCTCTTACTTTGATTTCCTTGACAAGGACTTCTGGTCTTCTGGCATTTTTCAGTAATTTCTCACATTTGTACATGTGTTTCTGAAAGAGTAGAAGAAAATATTAAACACTTGTCTCCTGTACTACACCTGCAGAATTTTGCTTTTGATAATACTGCACCTACAAATTTTTATGATGCTATTAAACTTTTCAAGATAAGCATTGATGAAAAGTAGAACTTTCTAGGTGTCCAATGCATAATAGCATGGGTAAAGAAATAGATTTTTGATGTACTTGCCCAAGGACAAATTCACATGCCCTGCTACAAAATTCATTTGCCCCACCTTAAATTAAGACATGAACAGAACTATCTGAAATTGTTAATCTTGATGTATTTCATTTAATCAATTCATTCATGTCTACTTCTATTAGCTCATCACAATAAAGAGACAGCCAAGTTTCATCCCATGATTTGAGACATCCCCAGATTCTCTTCATTTTGTCGTACTTTGCATGCTTTGTAGATACAGACGTTATTATTACATTCAGGGTCCATTCTTTCCCTGATAAATGTCACAAATTTGTCCATGTTTCAGTTCATCAATGCATCTAAGTAGATTTGATGCTTTGCAATTGATTTTAACTTTGCCATACATTGAAGCATTTTAGTGATCCATATCATTTCTCACTAGAGGTATATGTATTTTGATTAAATTGCTAGGTGAATGTTGATATACTTTCAGTTTACTGTCAATGCATTTACATTTAATATCATTGATTTATATCTTTATTTTACTTTAAAAATTCACATGCTCATAGACAAGTTCATTTTGTAATTTTATCTGCCAAAGTCTAAAATATGGTTGCCCTGGGCATGAGGAAGTGCTATTTGTCTACCCTTGATAATATCATATTTTAGATGATTGCAAATGAGGTAAATCTAATACAACATTGGATACTTCATATTTCAGTTTTTCAAACCAAACACAAATATGAAACAGGGGGCCAACGGGCCACAGTGCTCAACTGAGTCTCATTGACCCTGCTGGTTTTTCTAAAGATATTTCATCCTCTTTATTCCCACAAAAAAAAAGAAAAAGAAAAAAAGAAAAAAAAAAGACTCAATATTATGACACCAAGCCCATAGGGTCATGATTTAACTGAATTTGAATCTACACTACATAGGGATGCATTTATCAATATTACTAACATGGAAAAGAATACTTTCTTTTTTATATAAAGACTTCTTTGGTCTATAATAACATATTATGTAAAACTTGATACCCCATTTTATCTCCCTCTAACACAAGAGTCCATAATTTGAAGAAGAAAAAAATACTCCACACAACTTTGGGATTTTTGCATATTTAAGGGAATTAAAAATATATGACTATAATGACTCTGTCCTTGACATGTAATCTTTACCCCTGGGACTGCAAAATTTTCAATTTTGGTACATCCCTGTCTGCTTTTCCTAAATATGCGTTTAGTTTTTATACAGTACCAGCAAAATTAAAGTCTTTTAAATGATAAACACATTTAAACTTCATATGATCATTTTGGCCTCACCCTGGTATAAAAATATGTTCCTTCTAATTATTCATTTAGTTTCAATTCAGTACCAATAGTATTAAAAAGATGTTATTTGAATGTTTTATACACATATACTATATGCCAAGTTGGCCTTAAAAGTCATAAACTTTACCCCTAAGATCATGAAACTTATCATTTTGGGGTAGAGGCCTTCCTGCTCTACATGACCATGCACTTAGAGAAGAATTTTTTTGCAAAAATTTACCAAGTTTTGACTCTTTTTGTCCTGCCTCTAAGGCCCCAGGGATACAGGAGTCCCGAAATTTTCAATTGTCCCAAAGATGCTTTATACCAAATTTGAAAAGAATTTAAAGGGGAGTTATTAAAAAGTTAAAAATGTTCAATTGTTAATGCACAACAGAGTTACTCAGGTGGCAAAAAAAAAATTATCTTCTTTGGGATAATTTTAATAACGTAATTTACACTATGGCCTTAGTAGACTTTAATGCAACTACGTTATCATAATTATTATACTGTGTATCTGCTAAGGGGAATCATATCCTGTGTGATTGACAGAAGAAGAATAGCTGTCATTCATTATTGTAACAAGAGGATAAAAGAAAAAAAAAGATTGATAACACTGACTTCAGACTATAGAAGATACCAAGGGGATAGAACATTGTACTCTACAATATATTGATGTTTTCCAGGCAAATTCTTTTTAATGAAGAGAAAAATCAATAGCACAATCTAACATAAAATTGTACCTGGGGCTAGGATAGCCTCAGATGTGCTGCGTAAAAATTTAACTCTTTTTTTTAATACTATGCATGCTAGAGAGGGTAACTTTCTAGAAACACAAGATTTTGAATTTTGTGTGTGTAAGGACACACAGATGGATGGACATGGACAACAAGTGATCAGAAAAGCTCAGATGAGCTAGCCCCCCCCCCCCTCCCAAAAAAAGCACAACCCCCCATAAAAACAAAAAAAACAACAACAAAAAACAACCAGCAAAAAAACAAGCATTCTGAGTATATTGCAGGCAATACGAAGTCCCCTACTGGCAGGATAATTTAGTCAAAAGTAGGTCATGTGTAACAAACTCACAAACTTGATCAGTAACTATCCAAAACAAAGCCATACATAAAATTTCAATTGAATAGCTTCATCCAATACAGAAAAGGTCTGGAAAACTGATTTTTGCAATTTATCAAGGGGCATAATTCAGTCAAAAGTAGGTCAAGCATAACAAAACTCCATACTTGATCTGTAACTATCAAAGATAAAGAAGCCATATATAAAATTTCAGTTGAATAGCTTCATCCAATGCAGAGAAAAGTGCAGAAAACCGATTCAGAATGACAGACATATGGACAGACTAAGGGTAAACTAATAGCCCCCTTCAGCAAAGCCAATAGGGGACTAAAAAAGAAATAAATTTATTCTGTCATTCTTCGTTTACTTATTTGTTATTTATTTTATGCATTCCCCAATTATTGAATCAGCGGTGGCTAATTTTTTGAAAACAATTCGTAAAAATTCATGACCATGGAAAATTGATATGATGGTAGGTATGCTTACAGGCTGCATATAAATTAAGAAATAAATTGCTTTTTTATCTCTTTGGTTTTTGCTAGTTGTTCTCTCAAGATGAGGAAGCTTATTTCTTTGAAGTCAATTTGGTAGTAGAGTAATTATGATCTACCTGTGGGTGTCTAACCTCTGATGTTTATTCATCAATTCACACATATGTATTTTGCATTTGTTACTGGGCACCATGTCAAAATAAAAACTATTTAAAGTTTGAATATGATAATTACTAGTTACAAATTAAGTCAATTAGATTATCACAATCTGTCCTAAACAATTGGTGTTTTGATCAAATACTGGGTAAAGAGAGGGACAATATGCTAGGATTTGTAGTATCAAAATGCACACAATATTATCAGGATTTACTACATGATGTGAATATTGCTTGGGTTCAGAGTTTATAACCTCTACTATTTTGATATGCAGTTATATTACAAAGGTATTTTAATTGGAAAAAAATACACACTGAGAATGAATTCATTTTTACAATAACATTTAGTTTTAAAATATTATAAAATTATTGGATATACTGAATTACACTCATAACAAAATCAAAATTGGCTGTCCCGAGCCAGGGTTACTTTTAGGGTTTGCAGGGGGCTCAAATAAGGCCCCATTCCCAATGCTAAAAGGCATATATTTTCCCCAATTTTTGCTTTAAAATTCCCAAACAATGAAAACAAATCAAAGCATGGTAGCTTTACTGTTCATAAATCTCCTGTACAGGCCCACATATTACAATTTTTGATTCAAAATTGTCAGGTAATTTTTATTTATTTATTTATTTATTTTTTGCCTCTGCTTAGGATGAGGTAAGCTTTGACCAAATTGAAAATCAGAAGTCCAATTATACCTTACTGCACTGGTTTGGATCCCCCCTTACTTCTTTGTATGGAACATATTTCCCAATTTCAAGCAAATGTTAATATTTTTCCCCCATTGAAAAAGCCCAGGCCTTCTATATATATATATAAAAAAAAATAAAGACCTGTGTGTTTTACTGTACTCTACAGCAGCTATTTTCTTTTACAAAGAAAAATACATAAATTCAGTCATATTATAGAGTGACTACCACATGAATGTCAGTAAACCAGTAATTTTCAATACACAAAATCTCTCTCTTTTTTTTGTATTTTGTATTTCACACCGTGTCAGTATCAGTTCAGTTTTAATAATGATTGAGGACTTAATGGAATTGGACAAGTATTACACTGTATTATGTTTATGATAGTTCAGGTTTGATTTGTCGGATGTACAAGTGACACTTTCTAGTTCACGAGGTTTCAACAATGTTGATATTCAATGTTGGGGAGGGGAGGGGGGGTCAAACACAAGTACTAATATACTCTATTTGTTTATCTGCCTCATAGGTCATATCTACATAAAAGCATATATGCATTTTCAAATACCTTAATCCTATATGTTAAATGGCCATAGACAATTTAACATCACTTTTTTCTATACATCGTGTCATTTGATATAAAATGAAGAATTTGAATACATGATAATATCAGTGTAATACTAAATAGTATATATAATTTATGTACATTGTGATAACCATTCTAATCTAATTTACAGTACCACTTCAACCCCTCCCCCCTCTCTCTCTCCAGAATAAAAAAAAAGATAATTAATATATATAGGTTCCATAACCAGTGCCAATTAGTAACTGATTTTTCTCAAATTTGAGTCTGAAGCACATGTTTTGGGTACTGTTACCCATTATATACTTGCATGATTTTTGTAAACATCAGCTGATGTCCATTTCATTGAAATATACATGTATAGACACAAGTGCTTCCAAACATTTGTTGAAATGAAATATACACGAGAAACAATGGAAGACTGAACCAGTCAGAATCATCCCAGGTGTTTCATAACATGTCAGTACAACTCCGCCCGAGTGTTGAATACTTTCCTACAAAATTCAACAAACAAGAATTTCTACATAATAAATCTTACACTGCTGCTCTCAGAATTCAATGCAAAACTTACTACTATTAAATGCCATCCTGATAAATTTCTACGCAAAATGGAACATTTTCCTTTCAAAATGCATTACAAATCAATTGTCAGATGACAGACTCTACAAGATAAATTGATCTAGTGCACATTTTCTTTAAAACAATGGATGAGTTTAAGCAAGGAATGCCCTACAAAACTACAAAGATCAATGACCAATTATTCAAGCCTGCATACTTTCCATGAAGTGCTACGCTTTATGAAGCATTGCAAGCATGAAGCATCGCAGTTCATACCCTCTTGTATTTCAAAAATGAAATTTATTTCTTAATTAAATTTCAATAATACAGTGGTGAGTTTTATTCCATTTCATTGGAAAATTACTGCAAAATTTGACACCCAAACTACACTCTAAGCAAGTAAAGAGTTGATACATGTATACTATATGTATATTTCAATAAAATGTTTCTTATTATCAAAATTTATCAGGTACAATACAGCTCTCAACAAGTGCGTCAAAAAGTAGTGATGAAACAGGTCTCGTCACAAAAACTACAACCAATAAAAATCAAAACCCTGTCACTTACGAGTTCGAAAGTTAAAAACAATGTTTTTGATAAGATGATCAAACATCCAAGTCGTGGTCACAGGGTTTTCAAACTCGACACTGATGGATAATGCTAGATAATATCCCCTCAAGACTAGTTACTTTACAAAGACTATACTGAATAAATTGAAATTGCAGACGAAAAATGCTGAAAAGAATGTAACTGCTTCAGAGTGAGACTACTTGTTTATAGAAGTTATATCTTCTGTTCATGTATGATGTAACAATTATATGGTATTAACTCTCTGTTTTCAATAATGTCAAACAATTCAAAAGTTCCAACATAATATGTAGAAAGGTTATTGGAATTCTGAACAAGATTCAATTCCCAATGAATGCTACCTAGCCTGGGTTTCTTCGCAAAATAACCTGCTATTTTCGTCACGATGCACACGCTACTCTCATTTTGTTTAATAAGGATCGGGATTACCAACAACAAAACCATAAAATCTTTGTGTTTTTGGAATAGGAACCAAAACGTGACAATGCTCACCAATTTAGTATTTATCTGTTTTTACTGATCTGAAATATGGATTCTTGGTGAAACTATGAAACTATATAAATGAAAACCAAATTTGAGCAGGTTATTTTGTAAGTACTTAATGATATCATGTGACCCAAATTTCACGGGAAAATCTGTTTCGTAGTAAATCCATCCACGAATAATGAACTTTTCTTGTCAAACGATTGTTATTTAACTACTGAACAAAGAAACAATAATAAACAATGACATCAACAATGGAAATGGTATTGTGCCTTTCAAATATCAATTAAATTCAATGTTTCAAAGTCTTGAATCGTAAGAAACGTTCAATACCAATAGGCACTATTTGATTTCGCCCATTGAGATGGTCTGAAAGGCAGTGTAGAGGCAAAATCTGCATGATCGCTAGAAGGCTCTAGAGCAAGCTCGATGCCTTAAAAAAACTTGGTCACAGCAAATTCCTAGGGTCCTGTTGATTTACTTCATTACATCTTAATTCCATTTATCTGTACAACCAATTATTTCTACAATTCATAACAAATTTGAAATTAGAACATGTAGAATAGCAAATTACAAACCATAGAATACAAACCCCCTCCTGATTATTCATCTTCACAAATCAGTTGCAAGTATTAGCATATATGTTTTAATATTAGGGCAAAATTTCTTCTGTTTACTTTCAAGGATATAATGAATAGAAAATATGGGAATCTTAACATCTATGTAATCTTTAAGTATGCCATTTTGAAATCAGCTGACTTGGTAATACAATCCTGATCAAACAAAGCTTAAAAAAATAATTCTTGTCAAGTATATTATTTGTTGTTAAACAACAAAGCAATGAGAAAGTGGTCAATAACATTAGATTCTTATTTGATTAAATTAACCAATTAGGCCAAAATAAAATATATGTGTGTTTCCGGTTTCCCAACCCTACATTTTGCCGCTGACCCTAAATATTTTATTATTTATAAATAAAATAAACATCCAAAGTTTTCAAACTGAAAGTTTGTTCTTTTCATGTTGAGTTTCTGATTTACATTTTGACTACTATGACAAACTCATTTCCGTGTCAATTCTCTGGCACTACTTTCCCCTACAAATAATGATATTGGACTTGTAGCAAAACAGAATATACTGAGCTGACCAGAGTTTGCTATTATAAATATTCAAAATGTTTTAAAAGTATTTGTAATGTAGATACACCTGTATTGAAAGCATATCAAAAACAAAGATTTCGAATAATTGTTTAATTGTTTTTTGTTTTCCGCCACACTCAACAATTTTTCAGTTATCTGGTGGCATCAAGTTTTTATTGGTGGAGGAGAGAACCCAGATACAATGTATCCGGGAAGCGACCACCAACCTTCCAAAAGTAAACTGGCAAACTTTCTCATATATCGGCGCGAACGAGATTCAAACCCGCGCCGACTAGAGGTGAGAGGCCTTGTGACTTTGAGCGCGATGCTCTAACCACTCAGCCACAGAGGCCCCCAAGATTTCAAATAAAATGTTTTAATAAAATAAAATGTTTTACCTACCTACCCTTCCTAATTTTTGGGGAAGTGAAATAGGAAACACACATATATTTTATTTTGATCTTACTTAAATAATTAAAATCATAACTTAAAAGACACAATTTTAACCCACCTCCCTTGAAATTTACCTGACCTAAGATAAAAACAAGTTGCTGTCCTTTCAAAAGGACTGCAATTCATGGATCATACATGTATAGGCATGTGTTTCTAACAGAAACATAGTAAGTTGCAATATAAATGTGTTTAAAACTTGAAACATGTAGGTATCTATTTTTTATGTCTCATTGCAAGACGGTGGTGGATATATAGGGAGTTAAGAAGGTTTTACTCTCCCCTTTGGTTCAATATTGTTGAAAATGGGTTTTTTGGGGTCTTCAACCCAACCCCACCCCTCCTCTCCCCAATATTTTAGGCAATATAGGTACCAACTTGAGTCACAGCACCCCCCACCCCCCAACTGAACAAGAGTACTGCAAATGGTACATCATATGCACTCTGAATAGATATCACACACATTTTGAATAGAAAAGCCTTAAAGCAAACCATAGTGCATGAAAACATCAAACATGTGAACTGATTATGTATTTCTCTGATAGGGAGGTTGTGACAAAATGTCAGTGCAATAACTGTACATTGTATCCATGATGAGAAAAAGTCCAGAAAACTATTTGACCTACTTTAGCCCTACAGTAGTTCACGGTGCACAAATCAAACCAAAATGTGGACTGATTATGTATTTCTGAGAGGGAAGTTATGACAAAATGTCAGGGCAATACCTGTATCCATAATGGAAAAAATTCTGGAAAACTGTTTGACCTAATATTAACCCTAAAACATGTCATGGAGCACCAATCCAGCTGAAATGCAACCTCACTTTTATGCTTCTTGAGGGAGAAATTGTGACCAAATTTCAATTCTGCACATGCATTCATTACATAAAAAGTCTGGAAAACATTACCTTGGATGGACAGCCAGATGGACAGACAGACAGATGGATGACAGACAACAAATGATCAGAAAATCTCACTTGAGCTTTCAGCTCTGGTGGGCTAAAAATGATTCTCTAGGGAGAAGAATCTGTTTTAATGTTATAACCAATAATTTTAAATATTTAAAAAAATTCAAAAGAGGCTCATGGGCCACATCACTCACCTGAGTCACCTTGGCCCAGATTTTCCCTATATTTTCGCATATAAAACTTCGATCCCCTTTTGTGGCCCCCACCCTATCCCTGGGGAACATGATTTTAACAATTTGAAACTGCCCTATGTCAGAAAACTGCCATGTAAATTTAAACTTTTCTGGCTCAGTGGTTCTTGAGAAGAAGATTTTTAAAGATTTTTTCCTAAATTATTTAACATAAAACTTTGACCTTGTATTATGGCCATACCCTATCCCCTGAGGCCATGATTTTAACAAACTTGAATCTGCTCTATGTCAGGAAGCTTCCATGTAACTTCGAACTTTTCTGACCAAGTTGTTCTTGGGAAGAAGATTTTTAAATGACCCCACCCTAATTTTGCATTTGTGATTATCTCCCCTCTGAAAAGGCATGGTCCTTCATTTGAACTAAATTTGAATCCCCTTTATCAAAGGGTGACTTGTACCATGTTTGATTGAAATTAGTACAATGGTTCTGGATAGAAGATTTTTGAAGACTTTTCCCTATATTTTTGCATATAAAACTTAGATCACCTATAGTGACCCCACCCTATCCATGGGGCCATGAAGCTTGGAATTTGAATATGAATTACATCAGAAAGCTGCCATGTAAATTAAAAATTTTCTGGCCCAGTGGTTCTTGAGTAGATTTTTAAATGACTCTACCCTATTTCTGTATTTTGTGATTACCTCTCCTTTGAAGAGGACATAATAGCCCTTCATTTGAACAAATTTGATTCCTTTTACCCAAGGATGATTTGCACCAAGTTTGATTGAAATTAGCCTGCTGGTTCTAGAGAAGATTTTTTTAAATTTGTCAGAGTACTTTTGCTATTTCATTATTATCTCCCCTTGGAGAAGGGCATTGTCCTTCATTTGATCAAACTTGAATCCCCTTCCCCAAAGGATTCTTCTTCCCAAAACTGGCTGAAATTGGCCCAGCGGTTCTGAAGAAAAGTAAAAAATGTGAAAGTTTCCACACAGACGGAAAGACAGATGGATGACAGACAACAGGTGATCAAATAGCTCACTTGGGCTTTTAGCTCAGGCGTGTTAAATACTGTTAAATATTCAAAATTGCTGTATCCATGTTCGTAATGACCATGTTTTTCTATATATGCCTTAAAATAACTATCTTTGATTAAATTCATCTTTCACAAGATCAAACTTTGCAAAACATTTTCTTGAATGGACATATTTCTAATAATGTTATAACAAAGATATCTTTGTGCTGAATTACATCTTTAATTTTTTTTTTAAATTTAATGAAAAATATATGCATTATGCAGCATACTCAAAAGAATTTCTCATTTGCTACATTGTAACTCTTTTTTTTTTCTTCTTCGAAAACCAATCATACAAATTTCTCATCTGTTAACAATACTCATTAACTGAATGATATACACTCTGTATATGATTTCACTCTGAACAAACTTTATCCAGTACTGCAATATAAGAAGCTAAAGTTTTTCTTTTTCACATCAGTTTCTGGAAAATGCTGTTCAAATGCACTGTGCATCGAGTGCTATTAGAAAACAAAACTATTGTGAAATTTAGTAATGTAAAATATTGTTCAACTTTCTTTGTGTGTCCTTGCCCCTTAAAACACAAAAATGTATAATATTTCTTTAGTACATCAATCCCCATTAAAACATGAATTTCAAAATGTTGTATAATTTACTAAGCTACTACTTTAAGTGCATTATTCCCATTAACAGAACATGAAAATAATTAAAGTTTTGCATTGTCCTGTATTATTGCAAGAAAATCTTATGGGAAGACATCTTCTGCTAAAATCACACAAAGGCAATCAACTTCATTTCCTTAATTATTCAGTAAAAATCTATCTACATTTTCAGTTAAATGATTCTAAAAGAAGTATGAAAAGATTGCAATTCTGTTCAAAAGTGAGTTTGATAAATTTTGAGAGGTTGAAGCACTGTACATGCAGCAAAAACAAGAGGCCCACAGGCCTTATTGGTCACCTGAGTATCACTAGACCCAAGGGCTATGAAATCTAGAAAAAAATATTCTATTCTGCATATCTGAGCTAAATTCTATGGCTCCAGGGGAGTAGGAGCCCTGAAATTTACAATTTATCTCCTCTTTGTCCAAAAGATGACTCATTCCAAATTGAAAAGAATTTGAATGGTAGTTATCAACTAGAAGTTAAAAATACTCAATGTTAACACACAATAGATGACAAAATGACGGACGCTGACCAATTGCAATTTACTCAAGTGACCTAAAAATCTTGGCAGAAAACACAACCTACATAATATCAATATTACTGTTACAATATTGTGCCAAAGTAAGTATTATTCATTTGAAAATTTATTTACTACTAATCCTTTTTTACTAGTTGTTACTTGTAATTTCTAGGTTTAATCCCCATCAACTCATTTCATCTAGTTATGCTTCACCAGTCACTGAGTTGATTTTAATTCTCTACTTAGTTGTAGTACAGGTAAAAATTCTCTTTGGTCATTTTGACCAAGTATATATTTCGAGTTTTCGCGAGAATGTAGATGCAAGATCCCCATGCTGAGTCATCTTTGGAAATGTTGCTTGTGTTGTTTCTGGCTTTACCTGTGTGATTCCTTAGTCATTTAAAATTGCTAAGATTCTACAGCTCAGTCACTGTGAGATAGTACTTGTAGCTTGACCAGCTAATGAACAATTGGTCACATTATTTATATTGGCTTGGAAAGCTTTTTAGACTTATAAATGACACTGTAATGGACATAATTACTACAGCATCATACTTCCACTTAAAAGTACTTTAAGACAGCATACAATACATCTATAACAAAAATTCCAG
The DNA here is from genome assembly GCA_024699665.1 of Ostrea denselamellosa. NCBI lineage: Eukaryota > Metazoa > Mollusca > Bivalvia > Ostreida > Ostreidae > Ostrea > Ostrea denselamellosa. The sequence continues at coordinate 16,962,423 of JAMZEH010000055.1, forward strand.
AACTGAATGTATCATACATTCAGTTCTGGAATTTTTGTTATAGATGTTGGCTCCCAGTGATGTCACACTTCTATTTGGATACATATGGTACAGGAATTCCCTCATTTTTGCTGTTTTCCTTGTGTCCTCACCTGATGATTTCCTGCTGTCATTGCTATTGGCTCCACGTTCTTTTGATTTCTTTGTATATTGTGTAAATAAATTGGTAAATATTCATCTTCAACTTGATTGGCAAAATTCATCCATTTACTAAGTTGGAAACAAGATTTAAGAAGAACCCAACATAATTAGGGAATATCCCCATACATCATAGTGTATTCTCACTGTCTGTGCCTTACAATACAAATTTGACCCACCTTTCCCAGAAATTAGTTTTACTCTCTAGTAGGTGTTCCACCAAACAATGCATTGATTTTAGGGTCATACTAGTCTCTATCAATATGACCAGCAGTCTATAAAAAACATATAATCAATAGACTCATCAATCTAATTACTGTCTCTGGGACCATGTGTCAAAATATTGGGCAGAGAGCTCTGCTAACTTGTCAAAATATTTGTACACATGTCTCAAACCTTCTGGGTCTTTTTTCTCAGTCTACTTACCTTCCACAGAATTGAATGGAGCCACTGGTCTCGGATGTATGAATTGTGAGCCTGAAAACAAAAATTTTAAAATGAGAAATCTTCACCATGTCACAACTGTTAATATGAAATATAAATCATGTCCTTTTTAAGCACAATTTAAAAGCAGTTCATAAGGTCACTGATACATTATTAAATAGTGCTATGACTCACCTGATATATATTGGACCATACAATGATATATGTAGGTACATGCAAACTTTTTACTTCAATGAATATTATATGATCATAATAATATCATATAAAATGTCTTTTTGTTCTCTTTTGTGCCATTTTTAAGATTTTATGGCCTTTCCTTTGGGCATACATGACAAAACAACAAATTATACTTTGTAAATTGAAGAGTTCAAAATTGTAATATATATAAGATTTTCTGACAGGTTGTTTCTAATCCATATTTAATGACAGGTTCTCACAAGTTTGCCCTCAAGTGATGTGCAATAAATATATATGAATTATATACCAATGGATAGCATAGATTTATGGAGTTTTGAAATGCAGCATTATTCTGCTCATAATGCCCACCCACCCACCTACCCTTTTTTAATCATATCATAATTTGATTTAATATTAGTAACTCTAGAGAACACTGAAAGCAAGCAACAAAACACATGTAAAATACACAGCAATGACATTTCAGCCTGTATAACATACCACACAGTATTGAAAATGAAGTACAAAACTAATGTATTTTCCCCCCAGTTTTTGTTTAACAGCATCCATGGACTTGTCTATTTATTATACCAGTCCCTTTATTTTCTTTTCATTTGTTCTGCTTCAAAAGCAAACTTGCATTGTAAGTGTTTAGGAGAGGAAAACTGTAACTGAATACCATCTATTCCATAAGTTGAATTATCAGTCAAAAATGACAATGCATAGGAGATTGTTTTAAATTTATGACAGATGTTGCACACTATACCAGTGTCCACATCAATCAGCCCTAATAACTGACAGACAGTCATGCAGTCTCAGACTCCCACTTCTTATTCAGGTTTCTTCCTTTTTTTTTTCCTTTAAATTTTCTATCTGACTTTTCATCTTTCCTGGTTGTTTCCTCCCAAAATAATTAAAGAGAGAAGACTGTGAAGTCGTGTTTCCTTCTGTCTGAGTGTTGCTATGAAACCATGATCTGAATAATTTGTACATAGGAGGATCTATTGTAATTCTGTATGACTTAATCACTTAGATGATGATTTTCCAAACCACAAACATGTGACAAAGTCAAGGAATAAAGAATTGATTTTAATATTCAATGTATGATGTCAAATTCTAATTGAAATATTCACTTGCCCAATTGGACATATGTCTGGATTTTTACTTGCCTTACCAAAATTTCACTTGCCCCACACATTCAGATGATTCAATTTTGATTCCTGCACAATATTTATTGAACTTTCTAGATTTTATAATGACAGTTTGAACAAACTTCTATTCCCAAGGATTTGTTTAAAGATTGATCAAAACTGGCCCCATGGTTCTGTAGAAAAAGATGAAAAGTTTACAGATAGACAAATGGACAGATAACAGACAAAAGGTGATCTGGCAAGCTAAAAATGTGATCAGACTGGCTTTCAAAAAGCATATGCTGTTCTTCATCAGAAGATTTTTGAAAAGATCTTTTACATATTTCACTCCAATAAAAAAAATTTATGCCATTTTATGATGATATTTATATTTGTATGCATTTTTTAAAAATATAAAATAGATTTAAGTACTAAAATCATCATATCTTTGATTATTACAATAATTTAAATGGAACAGCCAATATGCCCTACGACCTTGATGACACTCCATATTTGGTATGAAAAAAACTGAATCTAACTAATTTGTAAAAAAAAGAATAAATAAATTAAAAAAATGAGGAAAGCAATGTCAATTTCAAAAGAAATAGAAGCAATTACCTGCAGTGAATGTAAATATGTAAACATTACCAAACATGGAGTGTCACAAAGGTTAAAGGGTGCATTGGATGTTCCATTTAAGGTAATGAATGGATCAATTTATTTTTTTTTTTTTGTATTTTTAAAAGTACATAAAAATACAAACAAAAATCTCTTTCTTCATTGTTTTATCAGGTGATGAAGTTAGCAATCATTGCAAAAAAAAAAAAAAAAATTAAAAAAAATTGCATAGTCCGTCAACGCAGGTCATTGTTGGTTATGGATCTTATCTGCAATGCTTGCTACCTTCATCAACCAATAAAACAACAAAGAAAGCATTTTATTGTTTAAATGAAGTACTAATTAAATAAATAATATAATTTGGTTCATACTGTTTTAATAGCTTGAAAAATATTATCAAATTTTCAAAACACCTACATACATCTGCCATTCTAAAATACAAAAAACATGTCATTTCCAGATGCTCAAAACTTTTAACTACCATATAAGGTTATGCACATGCAATACCACAGATAAGTGTTCCAGGTTGCATGCCCTTTCACTGAATTTAGTTACCAAATCTGATACAAATAGAATGGTCTGACAATGTCAGAACACATCTGAATCATTTAAGCTTTCACTTCATTTTAGCTAAAATAAGAGTATTAAAATTTGAAAGATGTCAGTTTAGGAAAGGACATCTCACGTTTTCCATTCAAAAGTGCCCTTAGAAATCGAAAATATAAAGTTATTGTAATAAGGTTATTAACTTTATGGTATGAATCATTATTTTGTTAGGCATATGGAATTTTCTTCAAAATGATAAAAAATGTTAATAAACAGACGATATTTGGGGTAAAACAATGAATTTTATAATGGAAGTCTATGGAAACAGGAAAAGTTTTTTCTAGGGTCCCCCCCCCCCCCCCCCCCCCCCCCCCCCCCGTGATCAAGATTTTCCCTTTGCATGATAACTAGAATGAACAATATACACAACATATCAAAACGGCTTTCTTGATCACGGGGGGGAACGTACTTCTATAGCCGAAAGAAATTGCAAATCAGAGGAAATTCGAACCAGAGTACACCTTTTCAAATAGATTTACAGTTATATCGATCTCTGGGCAATAAACCGAGGTTAAACCAATTATTACGTATGTTTATATCTTTTGGGGGATCAGGTGACATAAAATATGAGAGGATTTAGCCAATCGGCAGTGAAATTCAACGTGCCAAAGGACACAATTTTTATCTACTTTAGAAATATCGGGGATAAGACTTTCTTTTGTTACACCCTGTAGCTTTTCCCTGGCCAATCTCGAACGACATTTACAGCATAAAACACATCCTGCATATGCATTTATATTTCTATTTTGTAAATAAGAAATATGCCAAGAGTGAGACTTTTCATTTAAAATAACCCGGCTATTGTACTATTTTTGTGACTTTTTTGTGTTGTAAGAACAGAACACACACTTGTCCGACATTTTGACAGCAAGTATAGCATGACGTGAAACACGTGGTATTTCAATGATTGAAGCCGATTTAAATGTAATCAATACAGGTAAGTTGACAAGGTAAAATAGGCGTACAGTACGGTACAAAAGCTACGGCCCCATAATTTTTCATTTCATTAAAAAGTTGGAAAAAACCACACATGATGTTCGAAATTAAATTTTAGTGATATTATATAGTGATAAGCATGTTTCCTGGGTGAGCTGGATAAAAAGGAACTTTTGGAAACGACGAATTTTACCGCTTCAGCCATTGCAAATATTGGCACCCCTACCCTCATTCTATCTGCATAATTGTTAAAATTAGTCACTGACGATGGTAAATTAAAGTCGTTCCTCGTCTTAAAGATTAGATTTATTAATAAAACCTGTATTTTGTATGATTTACACGATATAACGTACCAAAATTCATACTTCAAAACAGGGCAGATAACGTATGAAAACGTGAGATGTCCTTTAAAAAAGTTCAAAATTGAATGAACTTTCTTTGAAATGACACTCCAAGCACAGTGTAACAAGATTTTCCATGGTTTTGAGGTGCTCCTTGCATTGCTACATTGCATGTATACTAAGAGTATATATTGAAAATTATATTAATGATAAATATTATGAAAACAAGATTATCTTTATGGTTAAATTGTACAAAGTCCAAGTAAATTGAAACAGCTTTTGCTCTGTCAATAAGTTTATGTACCTATAGATTATATGTGAGCATAGCATATGGTCATTTGTAAGCAAGAGTCATCATTACTAAGATGTAATATGAATGCCCTTTAATGTTATTACAGCCTGTAGTAGAAAGTTTTTACTAACATGTACCATTAGAAAGACCTTGTTAGCAGAATTTCATATATATATATTAAATTCCAAAGCCCTGTCACTTATAGTTTCAAAGGTATAACTGGTTCAAGTCAATAGGTGAATCAATAAGGCACAGTTGGAAAGACCCTGTTATATTGAATAAGCCTGTAACATTGCATAGTACTTTCAATGCTACTCAAAATTGATTGATTGATTATATATATTGTTTTATGTCCCACTTGAGAATTTTTCACTCACATGGAGACATTACCATTGCCGGAGAAGGGATGCAAAATTTAGGCCTATGCTCGGTGCTTATGGCCTTTGAGCAGGGAGGGATCTTTAACGTGCCACACCTGCTGTAACACAGGACCTCAGTTTTTGCGGTCTCATCCAAAGCACATCCCAATTTAGTTGCCTCTTACGACAAGCTAGGGGATCTAGGGATCTGTTTTAAATACCTGGATTCTCACAGGGTTAAAATTATAAGCAATGTTGAATCTTCAATAATGGAGTCATCATCAAGGTTGCAATACCATCAAAGTGGTACCAATGGAAAGATTTTAATCATAATTTACATCAACTAATTATCAAAGCTTTCTCACTTATTGTTCAAAAACAATTACTTCAAAGAAGATTCTATTGCCAGTTGGAGTATTTTACTTTTTTGGCATTAAAAAAAAAAAAAAATGTTTTTATTTTGTAATTTCTTAGCGTTGATTCTTAATTTTTGTGTATATCTTAGTGTAAATACTGTACATATTTAGATATCACATACTATTATGTTTTATTCGTTTTAGTAACAATATTGATATGTATAGTTGTTTTTTACTTCTTATACCCTTGTATTTTATTGTGTTGCAATAGATTTTATTATTCATGTACAACGCCATAGAATATGTATTTCATATATAGTTCAATCAAATTAACAAGTTTCAAAAAAAAAAATTAACAAGTTTGGTTGGTGGAGAGGAATATCAAATCAGAGTTCCTGAAATATTCCAGTCCACCAGCATCCACACTCACTTTTTAACACGACCGAAAAATGTTAAATTTTATTGGTCCTAATGTCTGGCAGATTTTAAAAAATCCTGACCTCATCATAATTGATAAACATTTTGCCAATCACAAAACATTCCATTTTTACAAAATGAACATGCAAACACAAAGTTTTCCTTTCTGGAACTGTGTATACCAAATTTAAACCTATCATTTTACTTCCAGTTAGCATGGTGGTTTAGGTACTCACTTGGCAACTGGGAGGCCCAGGTTTCATTACTGAAATCCTGGCACCACATCAAACCAAAGACGTTTAAAGATAGTAAATCCACCAAGGGGTAGATGAGAGTAAGCAAATTGGACACTTGGTTTGTGAAGATGGTTGTGACTGTTCCTTAACCAAGCACCCAGCATTAGAAGCAAGAGTAGTTGGTGGCCCTGTGTCATGGTAGGCCTTGGCACAATGAAGGATCCTCACAGTTATGGTCATAAGAACTATGCATGAGTCAAAATTTGTGGCATTTCACTTTAAGTTAGTGAATTAAGTCTCTAAATAAGTGCAAAATTCTCAAACTGAACATTAAACAACATACAAACAAATTAAACACTTCCGTTAGTACAACATTATCAGTTGTGCAAAGATGTGGCCAAATAAAAAGAGAATCAAATTAGCACCACTTTATTATTCATATAAAATATACATAAAGTTTGAATCATAATCTGTTCATTAGTGTTAACAATATAACAAATTATACCTACAGATGGACAAATGGTAAAGATGACTCCAGTATATCCCCTACACGTCATTTGCAGAGGGTATAATTATCAGTTCCATATATATAGAAAGTTTTAAGTAAACGATCAAATATGTACCCAAAATTGTTAAATGTACATGCATAGGGCAATACGGAATATCAGAACTACTATTTCGTCTCTTATTCTGCTGTGGTTTTAATGTTTAGTATGACCGAGATCTCGTTTTCTGCGTTAACTTGGGCAACACTGTCGATGCTGCGAGTTATTATTGAATCACCTTCTGCAACCAAACATCAGAAATTTTATCTAATAGCTTTGTTTTTGGTACTAGGATATTCGCTTGGTACATTTCTGAAAAATGATCTTTAAATTGGGCAGATACTTTTGTATCAGAAATGAATCGACTTCAGCCATCACTTTTGTCTACAAGAGTTACCCAAGGGAAGCATTATTTTCCTAACTTCTTTTTCTGGTGAGTTCCAATTTTTCTTAGTTCCGATATCCCATATTTAAGCTACTATATTTATGATATTTTGTTTTAGATTTTATACTTCTTTTTAAAACCTAAATTTATAGCAATGACAACCTTAAATTTAAAATGGCAAACATAATGATTCATGGTGGTAATTTTGTGACCTGTCTCAAAGAGTGACTTAGAGTACTGAAATTCTGTGGCTTCAAAGAAAAGTGGAAGAAAAGAATACACACTTATTACATACTAGTATAAGAATTTCCTCCATTGTCTACCATAATACTGTAGAAAATACAGTACAGAGATCAATATTACAGGTTGACTGATTGCCCAGGGCAAGTGCAAACCCAGTTCGGACAAGTGAAATTCAATGTACACGACACAAAAAAGATTAATGCAATCAACTGAGTGTACTTACAGAAATAAAATATAAGCAGTAGCACTAATCTTTAAATGTAAGTGGTAGCACTAATGTACTAAACAGACTGACAGATGGACAACAGGCAAAGTGATCTCAAGTTCTTAAAATCTATTTCTGTGGTATGAGACATTTCAAGCTTTTTATATGTCAGAATAATGAAGTGTACTGGGAACTTTTCCAGGCTGAAGATCCAGTCAAATCATTCAGACTGGTAAATTCCATGAGCACTGTGTAACCCATATTTGTCTATCATGCTTGCCGGAAACACAAAAATCACACAACTTTTCATTCACATTTTGAATAAAAAAAAAAGAAGTTTAAACTTTATTTATTTCACGACGATTAACAAACAAGTTCTACAACTTGTATTAATGCTTCTCGTCGGCTCAGAGTTTTTGGCGTGAAGGGGTCATTGATGTGGGAGGAAACCGGAGTACCCGGATGAAACCCACGTGTCCGAGTGGGCGACCACAATACCCTCTCACATACAACCACTGTCGATCCGGAGGATCGAACTCGGGTCGCAGCGGTGAGAAGCGAGTGCGTTAACCACTACGCTACCCGGACACCCACAAAAAATATAGAACGCTTCACGAATTTGCGTGTCATCCTTGCGCAGGGGCCACATTTTGAATGATAAACACTAACCCATTCAGCCATATTGTGGCATGCATTCTGGAATTTGAATTAGCAACTCTTTAATTACCAGACTACCTTATTAGGTAGCATCATTTAATGAGAACTAATACAGGGCTACTTCCATATTCAACCTACCTGAATGAGAAGGGAGCCATCTGGTACAGTAATTCTTATACAAAACTTCTGCCCAGCATCCCATCGTGAAATGATGTGCACATCTTCGATGCTGGAGTAAGGTATCGGGTTTTCCATCATGCCACAGGCCTAAACCAAATAAACAGTGAAAACTTGAAGCTCTCAACGAAACATTCATTGTGTACAATCACTAAATCAATGTTATAATACCATATCCACACATTACTTACATTTATATTTTACTATTAATCTCATTTTTTTTTCTTATAGCAATTAATTAAAGCTGTATCTATTATTTTTGTACAGAATTACTTTAAAGTAGATGAAACAGCTTTTAAAGTTATAAATCAACTTTCCCTTAATTACAAGCATTATATACAATTACTGAATCATTGTTATAATACCATTCTACAAATTACTTACATCAATATTTTGCTATTATTTTTATCTTAAAACAATTAATGAAAGCTGTATCTATTATTTTTGTACAGAATTACTTTAAAGTACACGGTTTGAAAATGACTTGAAACATTTAGTAGCCATATGGGCTATTGAACCTTGCAATTCTTGGGGCCCACATCCAAACATTAACACTTGACTGCTACCAGTGGAAAAAAAATTCGGACAAGTGAATATTACTTTTTTATGTAAAGAAGTCTCCAAATAATAAAAAGAACGATTGGCGAAAAGTTTATCGATAGTTTAAAGTCAGAAGCAATGCATGAAAAATGAACTTTGATCCCAATGTCAATTGTTATGTAAACTAATCGAGTCACACTTGATCAGGATCGGTATTCACTTATTGTGTACTACTTTCAATTTTGTAAAGAGGCATGGATCTTACGAACTTTGGATTCTCTAGATCATCATCGAGCAAACACGGTCATTGATTCAAGATAGGAAGTCTAGATAAAATTTTGTGTTATGTGTTTGTTGTTTTTATCAATTGAATAAGATAAAAAAATCAAGTAACCAAGCACAAAATGGACTATATTTTAAGTAAAACAGCTTTCAAGTTGACAATATTGCCAATATTATTGAATCTTCTTTGAAAATTTTTCGGACAAGTGAAGTTGTAGTTCGGACAAGTATATATCTTTGTCACTTGTCCGAATGGACAAGTACGAAAAAAAGTTAATGTTCAGCCCTGTTTAGTTGCCCACAAATTAGTACACTTTTTATTTAAAAAAACGTAGTGTTCAAAAAGTTTATTCAGGCTAAACGAAAATAGGGGGAAAAAAACACTACATACAGAAAAGAGTATCAAGGTGATTACAATAAGACAAAGAGACAATACAAGTTCTTGGAATCATGAAAGACCAACTGACCGTGGCTAGAAAAACTCAGAAGTGGGTATACTGTCTACTTAATATGACATACCATCGGTAAAAATGATTGAGACCCTGTGGTATTTCGGGGTATTAACTTAGAATACGAACAAGTCATACCCACTTCCAAGTTTTCTAGCCATGGTTGGTTGGTCTTAAATGATTCCAAGAACTTCTGTTGTCTTTTTGTCTTATTGTAATCACAGTGATCATCTTTTTTTTTTGTCTGTAGCCTTGTTTTTCGTTTCTTGGATTCACTGACCCCATTTATAAAATCGTCACATTCTTGGTAACTCAGAATCACTTCAATGCTTTGCAGAGAAATGCTTCTAAAAGTTAATTTTGAAACGCTTTGCAGATTACAAACTTTTTCAAAAAGAGAAAATGAAACGATCAGACAAAATTGAAAAGCAAATGTTTATTTTCATAAGTTTTCTAACTGTCATGTTGGCAACTTGAACTGTAATTTTAATTTGCCTACTCAGAAATTTAGTTGCAAATGGTGAGTGGGCAACTGTTAATTTCAAACCCTGAAGTACATGAAACAGCTTTAAAAGTTATAAATCAACTTTCCCTTAATTACATGCTTGAAAACATTTGCATGTTAAAGAAAACATTGAGAAGATCATTTAAAAAATGAAAATTAATGGAAACCTAATGAATATACTTGCTGTTCCTTCAGTAGTTGAGCATCTATAAATAAACTGTATCATGCTAGTAACTACTTTCACTTCAGGGAATTAAATTTACTAAAAATTAGTTTGTTAAATTGATGCAAAATAACTCAGTCAAAATGTTCTATGCTATGTGCCTCATCTACCGATACCAGAAAAACAACACCATGATTTGAACAAACTTGAATCAACAATATACTATGTCAGGAAGCTTTCATTTCTGGCACACTGTGGTTCTTGAGAAGATTTTTAAAGTTTTGTCTTTTCTTGATTACCTCCCCTTTGGAAAAAAAAAAGCATGGCCCTTCAGAAGAAGTTGAAAATGTTAAGTTTTTGGTGAGACAGACACTAGACAAAACGTTATTTAAGAAAATCTTACTCGAGCTTTTAGCTCAGGTGAGCTAAAAAGTGGGATAATTTCTTTTTAAGTCATGCCAATAGTCAATGAATATACATTTATGCAATTCCTGCTTTTGTAAAATAGAAATGTGTTTGTGAAACTTTGATGCTAGTGTTGTTATGATAGTTGCCAACTATCGAAAAATCATCGATGAAGGCCACAAATAGTGACAATCAATTATAAATTATTTACAATGATTGTCACTAACTATTCCGGAAATAGTTTAGTTAATGGAACCCACAAAAGTTTTCATATTATCAAGGAATATAACTTTATTTTGCGTAATAATGGCTGGGGAAGACGATTTAGATGTGTTTCCAATTTTCCATACCCTTGGGCAACTAGGTAGATAAGTATGAACCTTTTTCAATTCAGGAAAAGGACGAAGGGCCACCTAGCAACAATAATCTATATTTGTAAGTTGTATGCAAATGAAGGGAAGTTCAAGATCACATGTCATGAAATCAATCTCTCAATAAAGTTTTCCCCACAATTTAATACATTTAACTTTATTTACGAAATACTAACCTCGAATTTTATAATGAAAAATATCAACCTCATGAAACTGATTTTCCAAGGACAACAAAGGAAGAGAAAAAAATTACCAAATGTTCAGATTTTGAAGATTAGTTCCATGACGTACATATGCATCATCGGACACCTATGGTCAGTCATACTTTTTTTACTTCTTAGGTAAAAGTGCGACTGACCTTGGGTTTCTGATGATGGTACATGTTAATAAGAGAAAATATATTAATGTATCTAGGGGTTAAGAAAAACAAATGAAGACTTCAGTTTGAGCTTGCTGCAGCGCATTATCAATTTTAGTATGGAGGTATCTTGAAATTCCTGTCTCTTCTGTCCCTAGTGAGGGAGTTTTAGTCAGGCTGGAATTAAAGACCCAGAATAAAACAAGGGCTTGTTCATTCACTCATACATTAATTCAAATGGATCAGTATTGGAATGAGTGAATCAAATATTTGTCAGTAGTTGACTATTGTGTATAATTCCATATTTGTCCAAAGTTCATTGACTCAGTCAAGTTTTGAAATATAACAGCAAGGACATTTAACTTTTATTTATAATGATATCATTTAATTAGAAAGGATATTATACAGTGTACATGTACTCTATTTAATGCAACCATTAATATAGAAGTTCAAACCATCGATTATATGACTGATTGTGTGCTGCTGAATGCCAATCAGTTCAATAATTGATAGTAACTTTGTCTGATTTTGCAACACTAAACAATGCTCCGGTATGACCAAACTCCCAAGATCAAAAATTTTGGTATGAAAAGAAAGGTCTTGTCACAAGGAATATTTACACATGTGAAATATGAATGCCCCATCACCATCTCTTTAAAAGTAATGGTCAGGGTTTAAGTTTTTGCAGTCAGACAGATGTACCAAAACTATATCTCCATATCTCTGGGGGCATAAAAAACTCATTCATTAGTATTAAAAAGAACTGCTTTAAAATTCACTAAATGATCCATCACCTGGGGCCTAAAAACCTTACTCAGGGGCCATAAATTTCACAAATTTATGGGAGTCCTCTGTATGCAGAGTCGGTGTTTACATTATACTAAAACATTAGTTTAAAATCTGTAAACATTTCATTCATTTTTTTTTTAAGTTATTGACCTAAACATTAATTAATTCTTAAGCAATATATGGAATATACATTTTTTTCTTTTTTTGCAGAGAGAAAATGAAAACTGGTGAACAGCAACAAGTTTAATACAAAATGTTTGTCTTTTATTATCATTATTGTTTATAAAGGATATATGTAACATTTCTCAATAATATATAATTTTCAAAGATTTCACATACAATTCACTTGCACTCTATTGTTTCAACAAAAAATTTGGGGTATATTACTATGTCTGTTTTAGAGTTGGCATATTTTGAT
>JAMZEH010000055.1:16980000-16992500 GCA_024699665.1 Ostrea denselamellosa
AAAAATATGGATTACATTCAAATTTTCTAAAAGTAGGCCAAAGATCAATGTTAAAACCACCAGGTCAAAACTTTTGGTGTTGATGGAAAGGTCTTGCCACAAGAAATACACATACCAAAATGAAAGTTCTATCTCTTATTTTGTAAAGATATGAGCAAGGTTAAAGCTTTTTGATACAGACAGACGAACAGGTCAACAACTATATGCCCCGGGACATAAAAATGCATGTAATTTAGGTCTTACGTTTTTTGGCAAACAAAATTAAAACTCGAAAAATGTTGAAGCAACTAATAAATCAATTAATCGAAACTCCTTTTGTAACTGCGAATGAATTAAAAGTGAGACAGCCAAGGATACCGATTGTTGGACAAAATGGCGGCGCTGGTTCGGCTCTAGTCTCGTTTTCCCCAGTCTCTCGCTCTCAAGACTTGGCACGAGCGAGTGTTTCTCGCTCGTGCCAAGTCTTGAGAGCGAGAATCTTGAGAAAGCGCGACTAGTAGAATTTTCAGTGATAGTATAAAGTGATTATCTCTTTTCTTCTGCGATTTTCCTTTTTCATTTTACATACGTCTATAAAGAATGTCTTAGAAATCATCAAACCGTTATGTGTGAACCCGCAATATCGACACTGTAAATGTCTATAACTTAATAGACAACTCAGAAGAAGGGGTTTGTATTAGTAGTGCTCCGTTGCAAAATTTGAGATGATTTATCTGCTTGGTTCAGAGATGCAGATCAGCTAGTTGTGCTTTAAAAGCAATGAAATGCCACAACTGAAAGGTACACTAATGCAAGGGCAACCACCACCACGGGGGAATATTTTCTTTGAATTATGGCTATACCATGCTGTGACCACATCACAAGCGAATTAAATCCATGTATTAGATTTTCCGAAGATAACAAGGCAGGAAAGGCTTTATGTTTTCTCCTACTAAAACACATTATTATTGTTCTTGAAACAAGCATAATTGTGAAACATTCTATGTATGGGAAAGTGACTTGAAATTGACTTCGTCTTTCAGATACGATATCAGCTTTGGAAGCGGAAGTGGCCGGTCGAAGATAGTCTGACAACATGGAATGTCTGTCTGAACTCAATTGCGACATTTCCCCTGATTTGTGGAAATTATTTATCGTTGGTTGTACCCTGCCCGTAACTACTTGCGAGGTTGGTTGTCCCCCTCAAGAAATTTTCAATCATACGTCACCATTGCCGGTGAAGGACTGCAAAATTTTGGCCTATGCTTAGCGGTTACAGACTTTGAGCAAGGACGGATCTTTATCATGCCACCCCTGGTGTGACACAAGGCCTCGGTTTTTGCGGTCTCATCCGAAGGATCCGGACCGCCTCATTAAGTCGCTTCTTACGACAAGCAAGGGGTACTGGGAACCTATTAAAACCCGGATTCCCACAGAACTACTTGCGAGGTGGAAAACTATTTCTTGGTGCAACGGCTTGCGAAGATGTACATGCGTTCCACAATGGGAGAGGAGGGAGAGGAAAGACTCTCCGAGTTGACATTGATGATTATTTGCCCATAGGTTGTACTGGGCATTGACGATTGACTGAAAATTTGCTCATGTGCACCTAAGGAGAATTGGGCTCTGCTAACTACATGTAGTACACATGTGAAAGAATTAAAGTTGTAGAATCGTGTATCAATGTCTTTTTACAAAAGGTGCTTTCTTTAATTTATTGGTAATATTCCTACATATATGGCCTAAGTTGTAATTTGTAAAATAATGCAAATATACGTTATACCAACAGTAATTTGTCTCTCACCCTCTATATCCGCGCCTGATACATAAGAAATAGATTTCACATTTTCGAAAATACATAAAGGTATGAACTGCGACGCTCACTCCATTAAAAGGAATAATTTTGACTCGGTTTTGTAGCATAGATCCACCCCCCGCCCCCGGGAAAACGGGCCCAAGTTAGACGTTCCCCCCGGAAAGATAGGCTTGGCATAGAATTTCCTCATAGGAAGAACCCGGGTCCAATTCCCCTTGGAAAAACATTCCCAGTATAGAATTTCTCCCCTGAATGGCAATACGCCCCCTATCGTAATATTAATGAACGCATATCTATTTCATTGAAAAACTACAAGAGAGCAACTTGACGCAAGCGTCAAAGGTATCAGGCCGCAGAAGATATGAATAAATCATTCTATTATTAAAATTATCATTATTATTTCTTTTTATCAGATCGGACCATACTGACGATATGTATTTTGTGCATCACTACAGGATGAAGACTTAATTGTTAAGTCATACTTTAATTTAGATGTCTGTTAGTCAGCAAAATTAGTTAGTAGAGACAATTTTACGCAGAAGGTAAACGACTGTACAAGGTATATACGTTTGTAGATTTTACTGTCAACACTCGGTTTCCCTTATATATCTCAAGACCACTTAAATATATTACCAGTGTGAATCCGCATAAATAGTCTTGAATCCACAAAACACTGTACACTCTTCTTGTATTTCATGAGTAAATAGTGGTAGAAATGAAGTAAATTGAACCCAAAACCAAAAATAATACAAACAAAAACAAAACAGTACAAATTGACAACACTGTGTTTGTAATGATAATTCTAGGTACAAGCTGATTACTCAAAGATCGAAAAATATTCGGTTCTACAATGATTCTCTCTCTCTCTCTCTCTCTCTCTCTCTCTCTCTCTCTCTGTGTGTGTGTGTGTGTGTGTGTGTGTGTGATTACTAATTCAGGTACCTGTGAAATTAACAGGAATATTTTTCTTCATAGAATCATAGTCAACAATTTTTACGAAGGTTTGTTCCTTCTACGTGCATGTATATTTGCATGATTAATAAAATTGTGTGTGTGTTTTGTTTCTAATTTTTAGAAATGTAGAAAATTTGCAAAATTTAAAAACGTTAAAATTAATACATGATGAATTTCAACCCAAGTTGGCAAAAACAAATAGACGTATAAGAAAGTATACATTTCCAGATTTACAGTATACATCAATCATGACCCATATACCCAGAGAAAGCAAACGGAAATATACTGGATGCACAGAGTGAAGTCATCTGAGCCGCAAGTAATAAACAAGCCAAACAGCATCACCAAGATGAATACAGGCTACACCTTTCCCAGATTCTGAGCTCCATGTACCCCGTTTGATCATGCCTACAACATTATATAGCCGTATCGGATTTCTAACTTTAAATCTGTTTACTAGCTATACCCACATTTTCTACAGAAAGTTCGTTTATATTGTTGTTACCTTGGTCCGTTCGTCTGTCTGTCTGTCACAATTCTTCCTCGAACTCCTCATTTATTGTTAAGCAGTAACCAATAATCTTTAATCTTTTGAAATATGATAGGTGGTGTCTTGTAGATGTGCAATACAGTTTTGAAATTTCCAATTTTACCGTGGGGGCAAATGGGGAGAGGGAGGGGTCAAAAAAATTCCAGAACTCCTCTGGTTCCCAGAATTCCATTGACATTTTATGAAGAAGCCAAATCATCTTTTGGGAGGTGATTCATGGTGTCCATTAGATGTGCAGTAAGTTTTCGGAATTTTCTTTTTCATCTTGAGAGGCAAATGGGGTGGAAATATAACGAACAAAAACCTGATGTTCAGTGCATTGCGTCATGTGCCAAAAGAATGTATTTTCCTTAAGGGTTAAAATCTCATATTTGAACAATAAAAAAATATGGGGGTTGGGATGACCCCAGGGCAATTGGCTAACAGAATACTCAGTGCAT
Organism: Ostrea denselamellosa; assembly: GCA_024699665.1. Lineage (NCBI taxonomy): Eukaryota > Metazoa > Mollusca > Bivalvia > Ostreida > Ostreidae > Ostrea > Ostrea denselamellosa. The sequence continues at coordinate 16,983,740 of JAMZEH010000055.1, forward strand.
CTTGACATACATGTATGCAGCAAGAATATATATGGTATAGGGTATGTTACATGAAAACTAACGTGGCTTCTTTGCTAGTTACACAAGTACGATGGGTATTACTTATGTCTTATGATAGCATCTAGATTTACATGCTAATTTGCTAAATTACCTTTTAATTTACAAGATTGTGTTCCAATCCTATTTTCCTACGCTTTGTACACACTCTTAATAGCAGAATAATCCATCATTTCACTTCGGTCATGATCAGATAATAACCAATAGTCTTTGATCAGTTAAGTTCTGTGATTCAATATACATTCCTCTGACCAAGACATAATAATCAATGCGAGCATGGCTAATAATTATTTGACTTTCTAGGCTGCTAATCCTTTATTTCATGAATTGGTCCATTTTGTTTACTTTCTTTTATCTCTTTGACTTCATGCTGTTTTTTACAGTGCTTAATCAGAAAATTCTACTGAGTACGAGTTTGCACTGATGACCATAATTAAGTAAGTCGTCCTCCTTTGAGAACAATTACGTCGCGTTTCTTCGCGCTTTGTGGATCTTTTGTCAGGACTTGTCCTAATTCGCCCCATAAACAACGTACTGATTAGCAAGCCAAACACAATAAACATGTAATATGCAGTGTTTATACGTTCGTAGATTATTGCAAATATTTTCGTACATATTTTACTTATGTAAAACTTTCCCGTTTGGGGAAGGGGAGGTCGTCCTGAAAATTGACAATATTTAATTGTTCGTGTCGTTGATCATTTCAGATGTGTGTGTGTGTGTGTGTGTGTGTGTGTGTGAAATCTCCGGGGTGACTTGCCCCTTCTTCAGGACGATAGAATACTTGCATAGTACTAAATAAATAGAATATTATATCAATATTGTGACGACCTAGTACCGGGTTTGATCTCCTCCAGAAAAGTTGTCAAACTCAGACAGTTTGTAACAGAAAATAAATAAAAAAACCTCAACGTAAATTTGAATAATTTATTCTTAACTTATCAAATTATAACAAAATGCAAATATTTACTAATGCGAGAACAACCTTCAATCAATGATCAAAACATACAATGAAATCATGGGATGAGCCTAAGAATAACCCTGGGTATTTCCCTAAAATATAAGTATTATGAAGGTAACCCTGAGAGCGACACAGATTCTCTGTATAAATAGCTGATATAACTTAAACTTGTACTAGTAATGACTTCAGGAATTATACTGAGAATAACCCTGGATAACTCTGCCCTATATTTTATTTGTGCCCTAATTACTAATTTAATGAGTCCTGAGAATCACCCTGGACTGTTCATATGAAGTAAATTTTATGTGACCCAGAGAATTACCCTGGATTCACTCCCTGACTTAAATTTCGTATTTGTTAATGAATAAGAAAGTTCGTGTGATCCCGAGAATTACCCTAGATACACACCCTAGCTAACATAACTTAGTTTATAATTTAATTAATAAATTAATTTGTGTGATCTCACCCTGGATCCACACCTTAACTGATAATTTAAATTATGATTTATACTACCGTTCGATAATAAATATTCTTACTTTATAATTAAGAAATACTAGGCTACTATCGAATGAAACCCTGAGAAGTACCCAGGATTTATGCCCATTTCACATTACTTACTTAATTTACCTGATAAAATATTGCTCTGAAAAATCTAAATAATAAAAAAGAATAAATTTTCTTCAAACTTATAATTGATAACTACTCTAAATTAATGGTGTACGAGTGCATCTCGTTCTGGCAAAAATAAAAATGATGCTAACTTTTCGAAAACAAAATCAAGAATAGAGCGTTTTTGGTAGAATTTGCTAGTTTATATTTATAGAGAATCGGTTCGCGGGGGTGGGGGTGGGGGTGGGGGGAATGACCTTAGCAACGCTCAGCAAGGAATGGCTGGTTTCCAACAAACCGCCTATATCATGATTAATAAAGTTTCTATTTTATTACGAAAACTATGTAAAAACTAATACCTCGACGGAATACTTTAAACATAAATAAAATTGTTTCCGTCAAAACTTTTACGAACTTAATTTCATAATTAAAAGATCGAGCCAAAATAAAATACACACCTTTTCAGACAATTGAATTTCGCTGGAAAATACTAATTTGCATACCAGGTGGCGCTTTTCACTTCCTGCTTGTAAACATGCTATGGCGCGATTACACGAAACTTTTACAATAAAAGAGCTCAGCCACTGCTGGTGGACTGTTAATCCCCGAGGGTATTCACCAGCCCAGTTGCTAAGTACTTAGGTCCTTGCACGAATTACGGATACAAATTTGCTGTGATAAAATTAAGAAATTCATTTCAAAATTAAGGATTATTTCCCTCATGCACAGCGCTGATCCTTTGCCGGATTTGGCTCCACTGTTTGGTATTTTTGGTTCTTTCAGCTTTTCAAAGTTTGTTTTTATATAGGATTTCCAACATTTTTGACTTGAGCATCACTGAAGAGACATTATTTGTCGAAATGCGCATCTGGTGCATCAAAATTGGTACCGTTTATGTTTTAAAATACTTAAAACACATTGAATGATTGAATGAATAAAATCGCTAAGTACTCATAGGAATACATAACACAGAACGAAAATTTCAGGTAAATAACTATTGTATCACATAAATTGATTACTATATCCAATATGTGTCCATGCAATTAACACTATTTTGTTAAATTGATAAGGTGGCTGGGTTAGGACAGGACTGGTGTAAGAATTGCTTTTAGAAATTCTCTCAAGTAAACACATCATAAACTGGACAATTGTTTTACTCTACAACATTTGCTCTACTACACTATAATATAAATTGTGCGTCTGATTTTTTTTTTCAATCAACAGGACGTTCAAATATCAAACAAAAATGTATAATTCAATTTCTTTCAAAATATACTTTCCATAAGACAAATATTTTTTTTCCGAGAGACCCTCGTAACAAATAATCTGAAATTGGGATCATCGTTTCTTCCAAGAATTCTTTTCGAGATATATATGTCGACGGCAAACAACCACATGTATAGTTCGTAGTTATTGGATGAATTCCTATACTTCATATATAAGGTAATTGGTTTCATGTTTTCGGAAGAAATGATTACAGTTTTTCTTTGAACTAAATTTTTTACGCTCATTGATAAAAGTAAACAAATCAAAAATCGTTATTTTTTTATTTTTTCAAAATAAACATGGACAAATCTTATATCAGATCTCGGTATAATGAAGTTGACTTTCATTATCCGGTGGGAGATAAGTTGCAAGAGTCGTTATATTCAAGAAAATTTATAAATGAAAATCATAGCCAACATCTTGAATTGCACGCTGACGGCATGAGGCTAACTACGTCACCTTGTAAAAATGGCGGTTAAAACATGCAAATATCATAATACTATGCATATATTCAATAATAATTTAATTGTACTTGTAGCACGCAATTTGATTGGCTGAGCACCCTGAAAAAATTAGTTTACATTGTATAATGTAACTTGGTATGGGACACACACCTTTGACAACCAAGACGGCACTACTTTTTACAATTACAGCACTTCTGTTGGGCTTCTATGAATTGAAAATCCACGGAAATAAACGTGCACAATAAAATAATTTTTGTTTGTACATATATTTTTTTCATAATGTCAAACAAGAGGTATATAATTATATTTTCTTACAAGTAACGGGACACAAAAAATCAACACAAAATCTGATATATCGATATCAAAATCGTATACGAAATAATGGTTTATCAAGTATTTGCAAATTTTGTTGTTTCATTATAAAATACATTACTCGGGGGGAGGGGGTATTGCTATCAAAGCAGAAAATACATCAATGTTTTGCAAAATATATTACATTTTTTACATATTTCACCGTGGCGACGATGCTACACGCTATGGTAAGTTATAATGCGATTTAAAACTTGTGAAATCAAAAATGTTTAAATAGCAAATTATTTTGCATTTTCTGGTACATGACGTATTTTGTGCGATGTCAGCTCTAGCATCCTGTCGTAGCGACTTCAAAGTCAATCTTGCTCTGCAAAGTAAGCATTAGGTCTTCGTGTATGTAGCTCCCACATATCTTCTGTTATTAAGATTGTTGCAAACTCTACCTTATGTTTTTAAATTTCATGAATAAAGTGCATGTTCCAGTTATACGAAGAACCAAGATGGCTTACTTCACGATCGACACTTGCTAAGCGAATCATTGCGCCGTGCAAACATTTTCTATTTTACATTTAAATCATAAAGTAAGAATTTTACAGTATAGTTTTGTCTTTTTTAAAATTAAATTATAAGGAATGAGGCTAATTTTGATCTATGTTATACAGTATATTCTAACTTGGTGTAATTTACGCTTATTATAATCCGCTTCGCGAATTATAAAGCGTAAACTGCACCAAGTTAGATTAAGTTTTATAGTATAACACTGGTAAAATCTTATGAACCGCCAAATTAACATAAACTCAAATAATTGAAGAGATCTTTAATTATATGAAGATACCATCATTTTATTTGATGTGCGTAATAATTCAAGACCTCTTCAAATAATTAATATTATCTACAAATCTGAATTATTGCGCGCATTAATTGATTTGATGATAGCATTAATTATTCTGCTGAACTGATGCGCACTATCATTGAATTTTTGCTCTCTTCAAATAAATTGATAGTATCACCAACTGAATTGATGAGCAATACAATTCAATTGAAAATAGCTATAATTCAATTAATGCGCGCATCAATTCAATTAATGCAAGCAATAACTGAGTTAGTGCTCTATTCAATTGTTCTAATGATATCATTAATTTATTTGATGTACGCAATAATTCTTTTAGAGAGAGCAACTATATCATTAGAGATATCTTCAATTCAACATATTCACAATCGAATTAATGATCTCTTTAATTGAATTGTTGCTCTCTTTAAAAGAATTGACACGCGCATTAATTCCTTATACAAAAACATTGAAAATTAATTAAATATCTCTTCAACTGAATGAAGTCAGTGTTTTTGGAGCAGGTCCCATATGGAAAGGTAAAGATAACGAACTGTCATCAATCTCATAACTCCTATAAGAAATACAAAATAAAGAGTTGGGCAAACACAAACACGGGTCACTGGATATACCAGAGGCGGGATCAGGTGCCTAGGAGGAGTAAATATCTCCTCTCGACCGGTCACACCCGCCGTGAGACCTGTATCTTGATCAGGTAAACGGAGTAATCCGTAGTCAGAATCAGTGTACCAATAACGGCCTAACAATTGATATAAAACACATCAGACAGCATACTACCTACTGTCTGGTTGTATTGACATCGTTATAACAACCATAGAATTTGCGAAATGCTGGCATTAAAGAGACTCTTGAAACCTATCCTCTGTCCCTGTAGCATCAACGTGTTTGTCAGTAGCCTACCTCGATTTGAAAATTGATCATAGGCAGAACAATCTCTTGAGTATCGAATCAGTTGAGAAATATAAACACTATTTGCAGGTGAGAATGGAATATTGCTACATAAATATGGGAAGTTGACAATGGAGAAGTTCAAATCATCCCGTATACAGAGAAGTTCAAATCATCCCGTATGTCATAAAACTGAATTGTTAGTTAGCCGTTAATATCTATTTTCAATAAAATATCTAAGTATAATGCAGATATAGGGGAATCTGTTGTGTATGTTGTGTATTTCATTTCGAATTCACTGGAATATATCGAATCACCATATAAATGAAAATTATTATTATTATTAGATAAAACATCGTCGATACATCTAAATGTCGAGTTGAAGGCCACAAAAAGAGATGTTTTCTTTTCGTGTAGAAGCTTTTGAATAAATTCTGCCTCATAAGAATATGCAAAACAGGTCAGCTAACAAAGGAGCACAATTCATGCCCATGGGGATTCCAACATGCCAATTCCCAGTGGCAGATTTAGATGGGGCCGCCCCTTCCCTTTCCGCCACAAATTTACAAAATAATGTGAGTAAAAGTCCAGATTCGGTATCCAAAATATCTGAAAATTTTGGCTAATACTTGACTTTCACATCCCCCTCCCTCCTGGATTTGCACTGATACCATCACAGTATGAAATTGCATCATATGATATGGAATAATTAAATACTATTTTATTATCCACTTGTTGAAACTCACGTCAACCCCTTTTAAATATCATATTACTCTGTTAGGACAGGGGCCATTTTTCTACGGAAGTCAATTTTTTCAGGTATAACATGCAGAAAACTGACCCCTGGGTATTTTTTCTACAAAACAATCCAAATTTTCTACGGCTAGGGTGGGGTGGGGTCATTTTCGACCTCGAAAATGACTACCGGTCATTATTATATGGGGGTTTTTATTCTTTACACCGACAAATCCCGAAAATTCCTATTCTCCGGTACTACTTTCCCCTACGAATAATTGATAATGTGTAACGGAATAAAACAAAAAAGCAACTTGACTCAAAAGTATCAGACCATAGAAGACAGAAGAAATGATTCTATTATCACTACTTAATTAGTTTATCAGATCGGATCATACTGACGATATGCATTTTGTGTATCGCTACAGGATGAAGAGTTAATTGTGAAATCCTACTTTAATTAAGATGTCTTTCAGTCAGCAAAATTAGTAGAGGAAAATTTTACGCAGAAGGTAAACACTTTACAAGGCTATATGTTTTGAGTTTTTATTTGTCTAGACTCGACTCCCATTATCACTTTAAGACCACTTAAATATAGTACACATTGTGTGAATCCGGAAAAAATAGTATTGGATCCACAAAACACTGTGCGCCCTGTTTGTATTTCATGAGCGAACGGTGCTAGAAATGAAATAATTGAACTCGAAATAAACGCATTACAAATTGATAATATATTGTGACAGGGGACTGTTTTTCTGGTTCTGAAACATGTAGGCAGGTGAGATACATCAAAGTTTGGTTATGAAATATTAATGAAAAATCATATTTCCCCTTTATGTCAATATTGTATTTCATATTGGTGTAGTTAATAATTTATGACCCTAAATTACATGTACATACATATTGGTGCTGGTGCACAAAACATGCTCCGGGCAGGTGCCCCTTTCTTACTATCCGCACCACTCAAATCCCATCAGAGTACCGTGCGAGGGAATTTAGACACTGTGTACAAACGAGAACTTTGTCTGCCCTTCTTAAAAATCTGTCTTTTATATGGGGCAATCCACCTTCCCACTTAGCTACAGACCTTTTCCTGGACCATGTAGGTTTTCATCTGAATTTCTCAGCAACTGACCACGTGGCTTAGTTTCGTACTTGCACCCATCTCTATGCTAGGAATCATGGTGACACCTGCATGTTGCACATCAAGTTTTACAATAAGCATTCAGCTATAATTGACATGTATCCTAAAATTATTTTACACATTTTTACACATGTAATATCTCTTCAAATATGGGGTATTTCCAATTTTTAAGAATGTTACGGGCCTATAGTGTGAAACTGTTCCCTGCTACCTAAATTTTATGCACGCTTAATTTATCTAGATTGATTTGTTGTTTTTTCGCCACACTTAACAATTTTTCAGTTATCTGATGGCGTCCAGTTTTTGTAGGTGGAGGAGAGAACCCAGATACAACGTACCAGGGAAGAAACCGCCGGCCTTCCGAAAGTAAACTGGCAAACTTTCTCACATATATCGGCACGAGCGAGAATCGAACCCGCGCCGACTAGATGTGAGATGCTCTAACCACTCGACCACGGAAGCTCCTATCTTTTTAGAGATTAAATGCTAAAATTAACTATAACTTCAATCACCAATAAATTCTTACAATATTTTGTGGAAGAAATAATTTTAAAAAAAGTATATTCATTTACATTTAATCCTACAGAAACGCATGTACATTTTAAAAACCCATATCAGGAGACCGGCCTGTAATTATACTGAGCTGTCCGTTTAATGTAAAAGTGAAAATCGGGTTGATCGAAGTGTCGATTTCCGAACTCGAAAAAAGCTTTGAGGTTCCATGGACTTAAAGTTTTTTCAAGTTATTATATACAGTTGTCGCATATTGAATGATAAGTATCCTTGTGGAATTAGGGAAAATTAATATATAACCACATGGAAAAGATTAGGAAGAATCTCAGATCTTATAAGAAAATACAAAAATATCCTGCATGTGCGAGAGTGCGATGTGCTGCATGTTTAAATAATCACGCTCAGCGTGCAAATACGTGTACATAATTAGCGTTGGTTGTCAAAAAGTGATAGTGATATTTATGATTTACTTTCACGGAAGATTACCCTCGATATATTTTTGACATGAAATTACGAAATCTATCTAGACCCAATATTTATCAAATTTTAATTAATTTCTCAGTTCAATATGTTGATAAAGTAGAGCTCAAAAGTGTTATCAAATCGGACATATTTTTATAACCGGTCAGTCGATTCTTCCGATTAAGATCGCGGCTATTAACCAGGCGTTTTTTATTGCTTAAACATTTACAACTGTCAGACAACATGGGTCAAATAATAATTCTCACACCTGGTTATCAGACAACGGGGCTTCTTTTCACCAATATCCGACGCCCGAACTCAAATTTTAAATATTTGTGTCCTGCACATTGGGCTAGAGATTTGTAAGACGCGTTTCGTGGATATGTTATTGATTAAAAATAATCTTAGATTCGTAGAAAAAAATATGTTCAGCCGTATGCATATGGCTGTAAGTGAGAGACATCGTGAAAGTCCGAGGGAAGGGCTGGAAGAGTTTACAA